>VXBL01007681.1:697391-716539 GCA_013400195.1 Aramus guarauna
CCCCCCGCCCCAGCCCGTGCCACCCACTCGTCCACCCCTCGGTGAGGTGCCGTGGCCAAAGTTGCCTGCCAGCTACAGAGTCATTAGTACGGTTTTCAAAGAAGTTCGAAACCAAAACACTATGACACTGTGGCAGTTTCTGTGCCAAGCGCCAAGCGAACCTGAAAGGTTAGTTTACTCGTTAATGAAATTCCTGCTTCAAAGTCTCCATCTCTTTTTCACTAGGGAGCAGCGCTTTCTTTAAGCAATGTTTAGAGGACACCAGTCTGCAAGGGTAATCATCCTCGCCTCTGGCAGGAAGAGCTCGCGCACTAGCATTTCTGAAAAGGCTCTCTTTGTGAATAATTGAATTTGTCTCTGGAGTTCAAGATTTCTTTTTCTGTGGGGCTGACTGCAGCTCTGCTTCTTCCTTAGGTGCAGCTTACTGTAATTGAGGCAGGAGAATTTCATTGCAGTCAAGGGTTTTGTGAGCATGACGCATAATAGGGGTGATCACCATAGAAAGAGTAATTTCTAGTGTTCAAAATGCCTCCTCCAGTGGTGAATGGAGCTGCAGAAAATAATTAGAGGACCTCCCACTGCTACCCCCGCTCTCACCCAAGGGGAAAAAAATTAATGTCCCATGAGGCAGCAGAGGTGTCCTTGAGCAACGGGCAGAGCCCCACGCTGCAGATCACTGCTGGGGCCCCATCCTGGGCAATGCTCAGAGACCACCGGTGAGTACCAGTGCTGCCACCACCTGGGACACAGGGGAGGACCAGCCAGGCCACCTGCTTGTCCAGCCCAAAAGAAATTGTTGAGGTTCGCGTATTCCCTGACAACATGTATGTCTTGCCTGGGCAGAGCTTCTTTTCCTTTTAAACCTCCCAGCCTTGCAGTGGTTTCTGGGTCTCTCTGGAAAGGCACATGCTGCGTGATGGAACAACCTGTGCATCCCAACTCTGAGAAAAACATCCCTGCAGCTGCCCCACCAAGGAAGAGCCCATTACAGATATGTCCTCCCTCCAGCAATGCATGAGGCTCCCTGCCCCGGGCATGTGTCAGTACCTCTTCTCATCCCCACCATCCATAACCTGGTGTGTAACATCCCACCGTGGCACCTACCAAGCTGCCTGTGAGTAACTTTTCGGGAAAGGGGGGGGAAGGGCAGAAGGAGGAACCTCTCATAATAATCCACACTGCTGTGAGCAGGACCTCGTGTCTGGCTCCAGGGAAGAGATGGCTCCCTGCCAATAGGCTGAGATAAGCAGCGTGTATCAGAAGTGGTTATGGATGCTCTATGCAAAGGCAGGGCTTGACTGCTCACGCACATCAATGTCAGCAGCAGGGTGAATAACTATTTCAAGACTTCGGGCTTAAGGTAGGAATTGGGGCAAAACACAGCTCTGAAATGAACAAAAACCCATTGAGCTGGGAGGCTTCTTTCTTGTCTGTCTTTCATCACTGAGCTCAGCAACAATACTGGGTGGCTGCATTCAGCCAACACAATGCAACATGGCAGCGGTATATTTTTAGGATGTTATTTTAGGGGGGGAGAACAAATTTTAAGGGCAAGACATAGTGATCTAGTAACTCAAACAAGCTGCTTGGGGATTTCTACGGCTATTGAATATATCACACAGCTCTTGGGCTGTCTTGTTGAATTGCAATGTATGTTTCAGATCAATAAAAATGTTCATTTGAGATTTTCTTCCCCCATGTTACATAAAATATATTCTCTCATGGTACAAAGCTTATGTGAACTGATCAGCAGGAGAAGCCAAGGTAACTGCACTCCTGAACAAAAGCCCAAATTCTAGACTGAAGTCCAATTTTCTCGGACTCTAGAATCTGCAGATAATCTCTGGGTTCTTTGTGGTCTCCATTCTAAACTGGAAACCAGAGCATATATCTTTAATATTTTTACTCCGTTCTGTGGCTGTCAATTACAATGGCTTGAACACTCTGTTCATTCTCAACTTCAGGACTTCTTAATCCTCCAAGACAGATCTTTCTCTACCAGGCTTCTGAGTGACAAGCAGAGATTTCATCCCCAGAGACAATTCCCTCAGCAGTAATCTGGGCATCCAGCGCATTTATCACAACTGCTTTTAGTGCCTTTGCTCAGGTAGAGGAACAATGAAAACAAAAAAGGAACCATGCAGCAGTATTTATCCTCCAAGACACGTCTCAAGGCCTGACCATAGCCTGGCCAGCACTGTTAGTTGTTCCAGCTGGAGACTTTAGCCTGCTTAAACGTGCTACCAAAAGGTTGCATATGCACAAATTAGGGAAGTGGTATAGATGTTTACATCTGGTAGTGCATAAAATAGGGAAATGACCAATGAGGTCTGTCTTTTTTACCTTGAACTCTGTGCCTTGCATGCTGGAGCTATGGGGAGCTCCATGGTCAGCAAAAGTAGACTGTTGGGAAGGAAACGAAACACAGTTGTGAAGAAAATGCTAGGTAGTGGCTGGCAGTTTCCATAGGCCTTGCCTGAGCAGCAGAGAGGGCTGCCATAAAAGAAAAAGGCTGACAAAGGCACCCAGGCCCTCTAGAAACTCTCATGTCTAGAAAACTCTCTAGAAAAGGCATGTCAGGACATGGACCACCGAAGGATGGACCAGCCACCCGAGGGAGGGCACTGCTGGTGCAGAGAGGTGCCTGTTTAAGGGACTGTGTCATCCTGGCCACTCACTTTCTCTACCCTGGCAGGTGGGCTGTAATCGTCTCTCTCCCAAAGTCCAAAGGTTGGGTCATCCTCAGGCCCCTGGAGAGGGAGCTATCAGGGGCAACCAGACTGCTGCTCAGCTGCATTTCCGAACACCCATCCCACATCGGGGACAACCAGCAGATAATGTACGACCATGCTGTGTACATGAGGTGTCCTGCCCTGCTCTTTTGGTTTTGGGGAAACAAGTGTGATAAGCAAGAATTCAAATCTGTTTCTTTCTGAAAGGCCGCCAACAACACGTCCAATTTGCATGAGACCTCTCTGCAATGAGATGCTTTGCTGACAGGTGTATGCCTAATTTATGGACATGCAGTCTGCTTCGAGGACAGTTCAGAAGGATTTACAGGTGACCTGCAACAAAGACAGGTCATGGAACTGGCAGGAACCACACGCTTCTGCCTGAGGGTGCTGCCATTGCCAAAGCTACCAGCTGAACGTAGCTGGGTATGGAGGTTAACACCACCAAGTGATGTTGTCATGTGTGATGCTCTAATTCTTCATCCTGCAGAAAACAATTAATGGTCCCCTTCTCAAGTTAAAAGAAAAAACCAACCAAAAACTGAATCTGTAATATTACCAATTCACTCTAATTTAGGGGGATTGGTTCTGTTATCTTGCTGTTTTCTTAAAAGATAGTGAGTGTAAAGAGTCTAGAAATAGTGTATTTTAGTTATTTTAGAAAAACCTGTTAAGGAAATGAAGCAGAGGGGGGAAAAAGTCAGCTTTTTTGTATGCTCTGTACTAGATACTCAACTTTAGTCATCTGACAAATTTGCAAGAGAGTTTAATCCAGTAAAATGCTTACTCTGAGTTTATCTGAAAAGATAAAGGTGAAAAAAAAAGAGAATAGTTTCACATATGGGCTTGCAGTATAGGTAGTGTTTTCAACATAAAGATTTCACAGGATGTGCTAAGTTTATTGCTCTGACAGGAAACTGAGGCTTTCACATTTAATGAAGCGTTCCTTTGAAGTCATGCTAAAATGATGAGCGTGCCTGTCTTGCACATCTGCCTATCTGCACAGAGCAGAGTGTTTCGACTTCTTTTTCTGAGACATTGCCAGGAGCAGGCCAAGAGAACGATGTATTTACCAAAACTTCATCAAGTGAAGATGGAAAAAAGGTGGCTCTTCTCCCTCTTTTGCGTGCTCTTGGTGCCCAGCGTTGCAGGTAAGCGTGTCAGCGGGACGCCTTGACTCAGCTTATTACAGGGGGTGGTGAGGGGCAGGGTGGTACGTGCAGGCCGGGTTTAGTGTGTCTCACCAGGGTGAGCTGTAGCTACTAGTAACAGTTTTCTGTTTCCTGACAACTTTCTAATAACCCTAGTAAATAATGCGCAGCTAGTAAGGAGTAAATGGCTTGTGCTGACTAGCAGATGAGTTTGTTCAAAATGCCTAACCTGTTTTCACCAGAATAATCACTGAGGTGAGTTCACTTGTGTTTAGGGCAACATGTGTTCATCTCCAATGGGCAAAAAGGAAAACTGCTTTCAAAGGGCAAATAAAAAATATCTCTCTCTCTCTCACACACACACACACACACCTGTGTATGTGGAGAGTGAGTTGAAACACTTAAAGGCAAGGATAAATTGTACCACTGCAACCCCTTAAATAGATTCTTCCTCTTCCCCACCCAGCCCTATGTGCTGTGCTAAAGGCTTGAGAAACAAGTTTGTTACTGGGAGTAAAACTTTCAGAAAAGTTGAATAAGGAGAGCTGCATCCCCATCAGAGGGAGTTTAAACCAAAACCGACCTGAGGGAAACCAAGGAAAAACCTGATGGTCACAACCCTTTCCCCCTCCCCCAACAGGCTGACCATGCTGAATCCAGGAGTACTTGTTACCAGCTAGGAAGAAGAATTTTGTAGCATATGACTTTTTCCAGTTAAGAAAGGAAAAAGTTTATGTATTTGACTGGCATGGTAAGATGCACCTCAAAATCTGGAATAGGCTCTTCTTATTTTTTACATCGATGAGGCAACCTGAATTTTAAAAGTAAGGAAAACATTTCATATATGTATTCATAGAAAATAAAAGTTCTCAAATGCACATAAGGAACTAAAAGCCTTAAGACATGCACATGCAGGAAAGCAATACTATTTAGGGGAAAATAGGACATGTGTTTTCTCGAGGATGAAATCCTCACTGAAGTCACTCAAAGATGAAAGTGGACACCACCATGCCCTTTGTGGACATCAGACATCTAAATGTCTGGGAGTCACTCTATTAAATTTCAAATGGAGCACAAGTATGGGCTAATGGACAGCATTTGATTTGGAAAAATAAAGTTGGCATAAATTGAGATTAATTATATTGAGTGCTAACAAAAAGTTAAGAACACTTTTGCATTAAAGGGTTTCAGTTAAAATAGCTTGAAGTGCTAGGCTACTAATAAACAACACAAATTAAAATGTTGTTTCTACTTATGTAACTTTTTCATCTCAGTATAAAATACTCAAGTAATTTTTGATAGGCATTCTTTACATGGGTCTTTGACCTGATATAGCATCAATATGAATATGAGCGTTAACTTGCTAGGTGTCCGTTGCATGCTAGTCTGATCGCAAGATTGTTAATTGCTTTTTACTTAACTTTTACTGATGCAAAACTTGCAGTGAAATCAGGGAGCCGTTGCTGTAACAAGCTCCTTGGACTGACAAAAATAATTTTCAGTAATTTTTCTCACAGTACTTGTCACTCAGGCTTATTTTTATTTACCCTCTTATGTCATCCCATCTCTTGGAAGTCAATTAAAAGATGAACAGAACATGCACAGCGTTAAAAAACAGAGATTAATGTTTGCCATGGCCATTCAGTAGCTTTGTTCTCCATGTAACTAGTCTCGACGTGTTCCTGTCACACTTCAGTGGTTAGGTACCCAAACTCAGCCAGCTCTGCGGGCATGTGGGACTCTGCCCTTCTTCTTCTCCCCTGTCAAACCGGAGCTGCGGAAGTGTCGGGTCCCTGTCTCGCTCCCTGGCACGCCGTCCCTCCTGCGGGCACTGTCGAGGCTGCCTGGCCCCTGGCACGGCATCCCCTGGCTCAGGTGCCGTGGAGCTTTGTACCACGCGGCAGAGCAGACGTCAAAGCAAAGAAATTGGTACCCACGTTTTTTCAAGTAAAGGAAGTGAGCAGCGTGCGCTTGCTGCCGTGGGGAGTCAGCAGTGTGGCTGGCGGGACTGCGGGGCAGGTTCCCAGAGCAAATTTATGGTGATGTTTTGATACACAGAGAGGATAAAATCCAGTGGAGTTGGGGAGCAACAAGTCCGTACCTAAGAACATCTGCAGAAACTCATTTTTTTTCTGAGGACCCGCGTGCCCTCTTGAAAAGGGCCTTTCTGTATATGGCTCTGTGGGTGTGATTACTTGTCTCACTAAGACTCCCCCATCCATAATTTCTTCATCTCCTTGAGCCTGTCAGTGCCTTGCATACAGCGTTTTGGGGAGGGAGAAAGGGAGAGAAATCAATTTTACTACAGCAGCAGCAAAACTGAGCAGTACAGGCTCCCATTGAAAGTCCCTTCATCTCACCTATCCATTACTCCTTTATATGGCACACTAAGGACGTCCAACATGCTTTATGAAATTAATTGAGGAAGAAACCATACATAACAGGGCATCTCACTCTGACGCTGAAATGGACACTTGTTTAGGCCATATAGGAGCTGTTTAATAACATGGAGGTAAAAGAATAGCTATTTCTGTTGAAGCAGCAAAGGCGATGGCAATGGGCAGCGGGGATGGTGCAGGGCAGAATTAACCAGCAGGGATAACTCGTTTGTTGTAGCAAAAAGAACTGGGGAATAACTGGACCCAGCTTCTGCTTTATTTGTGTCACTTGAAATGTTTCTATTTTCACAGAGGCCCTCAGAGCTCCCATTTCTCTCCTGCGAGCGTGATGGGAGCTCCCCAGCCTCCTCCAGAAAAGTGCGCATTTGCTCTCCCAGTTCTCTCTCCGCAGTCTGTACTGGTGGAGATCCGCTGTAAAGCTCCTCGCTGGAAAGCCTGTCATTACAGTTGCAGGGTCTCCACAGTTGTCTGTGGCTAAGGCACCTGAACATGTCAGAGGTGGCTTAGGAGAAAGCTTTGTTTAAACATGACATGCACTGAAAGCGGTCCTGTTTGTTTTTAAGGCCAGCCTGGAGAGGTCATTACAGAAGCAGAAGTGGTCCATGCTCTGCCAGGTGCTAACGTGACCCTGGCGTGCAGCTTCTCAAAACCACACACCACCTACGTAATACAGACACAGTGGTCCAAGACTGATGACACCCAGCTTACCAGAATAGCTGTTTATCACCCCGTTTATGGCATCCATTACTTCACATTTCCTGAGGCTTCTTACAGCTTTTCAGTGTCCTTCAGCACGAGGAAGTGCTGCGACTGGGATGCTACAGAGGCTTTGTGTTCCCCGGATCCAAACGTCACATTTGAATGCAATCGGTGGGCTCTGCATCTGGAAAACCTTACCATCTCCCTTAGCGGGCAGTATGAGTGCAGTTTTGCTACTTACCCGCACGGGTCAAAGGCTGCAAAAATTCAACTTATTGTCAAGGCAGAAGGTGAGTGATTACAAATGAGATGGGTTTTTTTCATAACAGGGGCGAGGGGGGCTGGGATATCAGGATAGTTGACCATTTCTTAGTCGGTGATGGTGACTTGTTTGGGATTTACAATTGTGCCACTGAATGCCACTGTCTACACAGTTTTCTATTTACCAGGTGCTCTTTAGCTGTTGTTATCTAGCTCCTGATTAGGAAACCTTATTTATTTGGAGAAATAAGAAGTTAGATAGCAAGGGAAAAAGGTGGTGAGATGGGCAGTTTCCACATTTTCATTCTGGAGAAACATCATGCCTAAAAGACTGGGTGAGCAGCTCAGGATATGGCAGGACTGAGGATGCTGGATCTCCAAACCACACCGTGCTGTAGCTATGGACCTGCAGCACTGGGCACACGAAAGAGGTAACACCTTTGACTGGCGGAGGCTGAGGGCTGGCATCTGCAGTGTGTTCTGGGTGTTAGCTCAATGGAGGGATGTGTGTCCCTGCTGTCAGAAACAAACTGGAACAAAGCAGGGGATTGCTTAGGATGGTCACAGGAACAGAGACTTGGCTGCTTCTGTCAGCCAAAATGAAGCTGGAAAGCAACATGACTGCTCTTGGTAAGTAAGCCTCAGGGAAGAGTATCCAGGGAGGATATTTAAATTATCCTGGCAAAGGAGCAAATGGGTTTAAATAGGATGTGAATGGATTTGACTACAAATTAAACAATGGTGGCAAGCATTAGTGCAGCAACTTCAGGAGCAGCTGTTTAATGCCAGCAGCGAGGGCAAAAGTCCAAACTGCCATGAAGATGGAGCTGGGCGGGGATGTCGGGCAAGCTCAGCAGGCTTCTTCTTGTGCACTTGGGGACTGCATCTGATGAGCCCAGAAACCTCTTCCTGACCCAGGTTTCTGTTAACAAGCCAAGAAGGATTAAAGTAAATGCAACGAACCTGGCACGGTTTCAGTTCAGAGCTGCAAGGCCAGCACGCTCGCCCTGCTTATGCCCAGGGCTGTAGATGCAGGTTCAAGGGTTAAAGCAAGGGGGGTGCCGGTGGCACAAGGGGTAGCAGAGGGCAGCAGAGCACTGGGGCAGCAGCATGCACGAGCACCGCGCTCCCATCTCCTCTTTCGCCTGTGTCGTGAGGCCAGACCAGTGGCAGGAGGGACGTTGGTCCTCATGCTGGATCACGTTGGTCCTGCAGCAGAAGGAGCCTTGACTCCGCGGGGTCAGGGACAGGGCATGGCTCCTCAGCAGCTGCAGCAGTGGCCGCCCTCTGAAGCAGGCTGGCAACCCTGGACAAACAAATTCTGGGTCCTATGCAAGCCTTGTGCACAGGGACATTTAACCTCAGCTTCCACCTCACTCCTTGATGGCCCCTGCATGGCTGTGGCTCCAAATATTTCGGTGCTGTTATCCCAGAGTCGCATCTCAGGGGTGATCCAGTGGTGCCTTACTGCCCTGATGAACTTGGCAAAATTGGAGCCAGCATCTCTGCACGTCCCATGGAGGACGGGTGTGTTTAAACAGTACATGCAGGTAATTGTGTCAAGGACAAAGCTGCTGCTTTACCTGCTGTACAGGGGTGTGCTGCTGCAGCAGCCTCCCCTTTGGGAATTCTCCTGCACCTCATGGGGCAGAGGGGCTGGATCAAGCGGAGAGCAGTGAGATACAAACAGTTCTGGTAGCCCGCGTGAAACCCTCCCATGCTTCTGTTCTTTGTGTGATTTTTCTCTGTCTCTTCCTTAATATGGTATTAGTGCTAATAAGGCATTGCTCCTCTTCTCTTGCTTGTGCCCTTAGTTGATATTAGCACATTCAATGCCATTGTTGCTGTCAACACGTTAAACGCGGGCAGCTCTTGTTCATATCAGCATCATTTGGCTTTTTTCAGCAACTGCATGACGTAGCAAGCTGTGCTACTGCTTGCTAG
Source organism: Aramus guarauna (assembly GCA_013400195.1). Taxonomy (NCBI): domain Eukaryota; kingdom Metazoa; phylum Chordata; class Aves; order Gruiformes; family Aramidae; genus Aramus; species Aramus guarauna. Next base: position 706,578 of record VXBL01007681.1, read on the forward strand.
AGAGAACTAAAAAATTCAGTTTGCAACATACCTCTTGTAGATTTGTATGTTAAGGTAACCAGTTGCAATGAACTATTTCCACTCCAAAGAAGGCAAAAGACCTTAATCTAGCCTATGAGTGGGATGGAGAAGGGTGCTAGTCATTAATGACGTACAGCTCCCAGCTACATCAAAGTGAAGTGAATCCAGATGGATTCAACTTGCAGATACCGCAAAAAGCCCGCAGAGCATCAGGCCTACATGGGAGTGACAAAGAAGGAGAACCTTAGCCAACAGGCTGTTAATGAAGATGGGAATCAAAGACGGGGCGGGGGGAAATAAGCAGCTGGGACACGTGACTGTGAGAACAGGCAGAGGCTGTTTGCAGACTGAGCTCTTGGGGCGACTGCTCATCTTGGTACTTCTCGTACGCTGCACAACACTTTTGCATGGTAACTTGCCCCGGCAAAGTCTCCTGTGCAGTTTTCTTCTGGAGAAGCTATAGATTTGCTTCCTTTGCCCCTTCTTTATCCTTTCCACACTATCCAGCCTCTAGGGCTTGTGCACTCCGTGTCCCTCAGCTGCTTCGCTCTGGTGGAGAGTGGAGACGAGCTGCTGCTTCTGCTGGGTCCCCTGGGCACCTCTCTGGGCGCTGCCTTTCTGCGCGTCCCTGTGTCACTCTGCGTTTGAATGCCAGACATAAAGGAAGTTACAGTCACCAGAAAGTCCCCACTGCCAAATAACCTAACAGTCTGGGGCTGCTAGATATCCTCCCCCCCACTCTCCCCCTCAAGTTAATAAACAAATAAAATAGACATCTATTCAATCTCAACGCGCAAGCCAGAGCTACCGTGGGAGCAAAGTTCCCGAGTTTCCCCGCGGTGTGTGCCGGTGCCTGCCTGCAGGGAAGCGGGAAGGCATGGCTGTGCAGCGCAGCTGCGGCAGGGAGGCTGCCCGGCACGACGGGCTGCACGGTGCTACCGCCGCCGGGCCGAGGGTCGGAGAGACCAGCGCTCACCAGGGCACTCGTAGCATCTCCTGGCCACCTCCGCTGCTCTCCCTGTTCAAATGCATACACGCACGCAGACTTGACGTTTGGACCACGGCTGTGCTCTGTTCGGAGCATCACTCTGCCCTTCCACAGATGGGCTGGAGCCCTGGATGGGGAAATGGGTAGGGTAGGAGACGCTGAAATGCTTTTTGAAATAGATAACAAAGGAAAGAGTGACAAGCTTTCTGCTTCTGGTAGCGGGCAGGTTGGAGGATAACAAAAGGAGCACTTACACTGAAAAACGGGGTTAATCTTAACCTGCCTGACATGCTGAAAACCTTGCTTAGTGAAAAGACAGTCTGCGGATATCTTCAGAGCAAAGGAAATACAGGTGCACAAAATCGATGTGAAGGTTTATTGCCGCAGAAAAGAAATTGTAAGGGAAAAATTGAAGCTTCAAATTATTCTCAGCTCCAAAAGGAGACATCTTGATCCTGCAGTTAAGCAAAGGTTTTTACAAATTGCCCAAAAATTCAGATAAAGCCATGAATTAGAGTCATGAAACTGCATCTAGGCTTTCACTTAACAAATGTGTCTATGGGTAATGATTGAAAATTACAGATCCCTTTTAATCAAAAAAGTTCCTGTTCCTTGAACAGAAGACTAGTCAGCAATGGTTTTTAAAGCACAATGAAGTCATGTTTCTGATTTTCCTTCTTGGGCTTTGTTGTTGTTGTTGTTGTTGTTGTTGTTGTTGTTGCAATGACAAAAGAGGAGCAGCACTACGTGAAGGAAGTGTGGTTAAACCAGACTTTAGAAATTCCATGCATTGAGGACGCAACCTCAGAAAATTTGTCCAATTATCCTTTGAAATGGCTCGTGGTAAGTATTTTTCATCTCGGGTATAAATTTCAGAAGGAACTACAGGGTGTTTCTGCAGATTGAAATAGAAATGTTAGACTTTACTGTCCTGCAGAATCTGCTAGACAAAAGGTATCGGTCGTGTTGGAATGTGATAATAAAGAGAAAAAGTACAAACATGGTTTTGTGACATAGACACCACAAACAATAGCTGTTAAAGAAACAAAGAGGGAAAATTCCATCTTAATTGCTCTTAATTTTCCAAGAGCACATGTAGAACAGATCCATGGAAAGTGGCAAATAACTTAGTGAATGTAACAGAACTAAAATATTCCCTGTGTTGGATTTCTCAGGGATTTTTGCTGTAGTGAAGTTTTAGTATCTATGAAAAATACAGTTACTGCATAGGATGGTGAGATATCAGGACACCGAAGCAGAAAAAAAGGGACTGACTAATATTTTTGGTTTTGTTAACCTCTGTATCACAGATGCACGACAAAGGCGTGCAAACCCACTTATCTAGCTAACCACATAAAAACTATTTTTAAGTAATTTGCTGTGAGATATAAAGCTCGTTATATTTTTGTACTGCATCTCACTTTCTGGATAAATATTTGCATGCATGTTTTAGTGTAACCTTTTAGCATTTATTTTAGTATGTAGAGCTAAGGATCAGCCAGCAGTGTCCTTGAGCTTTGCCTGTTAATTTCTATCTATTGTCACTGAGGAGCTGTAACTGTTGAGGGTTTTCTTAAAGGTGATTTTCAAATATTTTAGGTTTTTTAGTCTTTTGTCCCAGCTCATTATCTATTTAGATCTCCCCTTTGCAGTACATTGTCAATATTAAAATTCTTAATATTTTTGTAGGGAACATCCTTGTCCTTACTACTTTTTACTGTTGCTCTACAAATCAACAGAGGAAGGGGAAAAAAAAACCCCAAAGGTCAGCACAATGACATATGTGGATTGCTATGTGTCCTTCCAAGTATAGCTTGCAAGTATGTACTGAGGCACGGATGTCCAGGATGTACTAGCTGCACCTATATCTAAGGGTGGCTGGCACATTAAGAGAAGATGACTTCTCGCTACTATTAACAGGTTCTTGCTATTTAAAATCTAAATGAGCATGGATTTTCTTGAAGTTTCAGTCACGTTTAATATGTATAGGATGTTCAGCACAACTTAAAGATTGCTGCCATAAGAAAGCAGCTCAATTGCCCTCTCTGCAAGCTACAGAGACCAGGACTCACAAGACACAGCTATTTACTCTGTAGTTTATTGGTAAAATGATGACTGCTATTGGTTTTGAAGTTCTGGGAGAGAACGTATTTGGAAAAAAAAGAGATGTTGCAAATGTCCACTTCCTACTACGCAATGCTAGGGATGCGAGGGAAGATTTTCATAGTGGGAATAGAGCTGGTCTACAAAAATATTTGGGGAGGGTGGCGGTGTTTGTCTGGTCTTCACACATCGTGTGGGATGCTCTTTTCACAGGGGGCAAGTGGCAGGGAAGAAGAACTTGTGACCAAGGAGCCCTCCTGCCCTGCAGCGTACAGGAACGGCAGCGCACTGTACAGGCAAAGAGTCCGCTTGGGTTTGAATAACGCTCTAATGATTTTCCCCACCAAAATCGCGGATGACGGCAGGGTGTTTTCCTGCCACGTGATGTACCACCCGGAGAGAGTCCAGAAGAGCAGCACCACTGTGAGAGTATTCGGTAAGGGGCTTGTGCCAACTGCCGGCTTACTTGCACTTGGAAAGGTAACACTTGTCTGGTTCTGAAGGCAATAGCTTTTGAAGTACACTGGCTTTTTTTATATAGATATTTACAATTTTTTTTCAGCTGTAATGAGTTAAAATGTTAGTAAATAACCCCATAGTTCTTAAGAAGAATTTGAGGCCATTCCTTCAATTTCTGGTATCAAAAGCAGTGGATCCATTGCACATATATCAACACCACTGACATACACATTGCCACTGTCTCACCCCAATGTGTAAGCTTACGTTGGCACTTTGCAGGTTACAGGTAAGCACCTTGGTCATCCAGATCTGCATGCCCCAGTTACAGAATGACCATGCTGCCTGTAGTTAGGAAATTGTGGCCAAAATTTAGTAAGCAGCTAAAGCGGTTTGGAGCTACTGTTGTTGCAAAGTCGCATCCTCGAAGGCATGCGATGTTCAGCTGCTGCCAAAGGCTCTGGTTCTGAAAATGAGGTCCTGCCCGGGGGTCTCAAGCTGGTCAGGAGTGGCTGGGCCAGTGTACCGCAAATGCGAGGGCTGGCATTTCATGCTGGAAGCCTTCCTCTTCTTTAGTTACTTGCACTGTTTCCTTTCTAGCGGTTTAGAAACTACTCTACAATCAGAGATACGACCGAATCAGAAAAATGCTGCCCATTGAAAACCAGGCTGTATTTTCTGCTTAGAGAGCAGTGGCTCTGGAAAATGTATTTCCAATGATCCTAAAAGGAACGGGTGTTAAGCAGTGGGTCTGTCAACAGTCCCTTGAGTGTAGCTGCTTGCCCGAGGAAGCCCACAGCTTGGGGATGGCATGGCCATGCAAGGCTGATGCTCTAATGCAAAGATTCAACAGGGAGCAGGAAGAAATAAAAAAGAACAGAAAAGCAAAACCTGTGTCGGGGGGATGTTGGTCACTGACGCAAGAGAAATAAAAATAGAAGTTAATGATCTGAAATTTCCTCATGCATTTGCATGATTCAGACATAGGTCTTACTTTTAAAAATCAACATTTGTCAAATAGCTAGTGTTACCTGGGTAATCATACAAGTGTACAAACATAATTGGACTCTCCCTCCCCTCCGTCCCTGCTGATGCCCTCACCTTGGTTTGTGACTCAGCCTAAAAGGTTGCTTTATTTGGCTTATTCTCTGAATTACTGGGTCACTTATGGTTGCCTGTGCATGCACCCCATCAACCTATTAGTACAACAGGGGAGAGAGGCAAACAAGAGAAAGCAACTGTGTCCCTTGGTGGTGAACAGCCTGCGAGGCTCCCAGTAAGTGCTGGCTGGCTTTGGACCGGGGTGCTGTGCCGTCAGGTGTCCTGAGGGCAGGTTTGGATGGAGGGGCTCCCTGAGAACTGGTTTGTGGTGGATGCTGAGGAAGGTCTCTCGGACCTCGGGCCAATGCAGTCCAGATCTTGGAAGGAAGTGTATTTTTGTGCTCTTGGCTCTTTCACGTCTGATATTTTGCAGGTAAAAATAACTATTTTGCATGCTGCCTCACTCTTTTCTGTTACCATTCGCTGAAGTCACGGTGCTTATGATTGCATCATACCAGCTTCTCTCCATTTGGCTCTCTTGTGCTGCAGCGGGAGGGGAGACCAAGAGCAGACGGTCCAGAGCAGCCCCTGCACCAGCCCACACACCCGGGCAGTGGCAGGGCAGGAACTGGCAGAGAGCGGGCAGAGACGGTGGCCAGAATAATCCAGAAATCTCCAGTTGACATTTGGTGACAGACAAACAGCCAGTTCAGATTACAGCACCTCTCTTGTTCCTTGTGCCAAAGCTGACAAGGGAATGAAGAAATGAACATTTATGTCCTAGCAGGCAGTCCCAGCCTCAAATGGCCAGGGCAGAATCTAAAGCACGATAGTAAGCATATACAATGTCATCAGCACATTACTTTGGTCATATCTGTTGTCCTGGCCATTAGAAAGGACATAGCTAGAGAACCAAGGCCAACTGAAACCAGGGGAGATTTTTGCATTTCAGCAAGCCAGCATCCCCCCTTGTCACCCAAGCACTGGTGCAATTGAACCCCACGGGCTGGGTGTTTGGAAAGAAGGGCAAAGGAGGGCAGTCAGCTGGTGCACCATGGTGCGTAATGGGCAGGAGGAGGAGGAGGAAGAGAGGAAGGTAGTCACCTGGGGAAAGCTCCTTGTGCAGGATCCCTCTGACAAATGCTTCAGGGCTAAACACAGCGGACACAGCCCAAGTCAGGGGTGGCACTGGTGCTTCCCCACAGATGCTTTAGGTGCCCTCAGTATGGCTGAGAGCTGGGCCGGAGAGGAAGGGGAAGGCATGAACAAGTCTTTCAAGGAAGTTGAGAGTCTTGATAGGTTGAATAAAAACAGACAGTCAGTTGAGAAAGCTTTTTTTAAGCACATGCTTTTGGACCGAAATAAAGTATTTCTTTTCTAGAATGGAGTTCTTTTGGATACAAGTTTCTGAGAAAATGTATGGCCTTTTCACGTCTAACTTTGCCAAATATTGATTTCTCTTTTTTTTTTTTTTGTAAGAGTAAAAGCTCAGCAGCAGAAACTACTATACTAAATATTGAATTTCTGCTATACCCAAAACATTGGTAAATATCCTAGCAAGACAAATGAATGTCAAACTGTTAACGGGGACTGAGATGTTAAATGGAATAGATCTATTAGACCATTCAGCACTGTGCTTGAGTGCTGCCTGCCAGAACAGTTACCCAGCAAACATGTCTTCTGAGACAGCAGAGGACAGCATTCACTACAGATGTGGAAAAACACCCCCGTTCTCATCAAAAAACAAAGGGAAGAGCAGGCACTAGACTAGATGATATTTAGTCTCCCAGCCAACTTTTAATTGAGATTGGAAGATGCAGTTTACCAGACTTTTTCTTACATCTGAAAAAGTATGGCTGACTTCTGCCAGCCCCACTACCATCTGTACGGTTTTGGCAAGGCAGAAACAAGGATGAATTCTCAAGACATTGCTTTTCTGATAGGAAGAATCTACAAAAAAACCCTCAAAAAAACCCCAAACCCAGAAGAAATATAAAAAAGGAAATTCCACCCAAAAAATACTCTAAGTCCAGAAAACCATAAGGCCGTGATAATTAATTATAGGTCATTCCCAGGCATCTTCCATCAGTAACACTAGGCAGAAAAACAGACATTAAAAAAAAGAAGGCAGGAGAGTCCTTGGTGGATTAACTATATAAAACAACAGTGAGCAGTTCATCTTAGAGGCAAATGTAGTGAAGTGAGGTTACCCTATATCAATTAACAGAGTTAGGAGGGGAGGAAAAAAAAAAAAAAAAGGGGAAAGAAAATTATCTTAATGGTAGAGATTAAAGTGAGGTTTAGGTTGGAAAGAGAAAGATTTATGGATCTCCTAAGTAATCCTGGGGCTGCACTCGTTTCCAGTCCAGTTTTAAGGCTCAGAAAGGGCCAGAAGCACAATTTATCCAAGGCTTTTGAGATTTGCTATATATTAGCACAGTTTCAACAGTCCTTACTTAACAAGGCAGTTAATATTACTGCAAACCAGTGATCCCAATGGCTAATTTAGAAACAACAACTTAGAGAATCTTAGAATTAGCTTATGGAATCTGATATTTTTTATCTATACAGTCAGACCGTGTATCTACGCACCTAGAACCCACATGCTGCAAGAACAAAACACTTTTTCCATTTCTTGTGGATGTGGTCATCAGAAACTCGCTGCTCTGATGCAAAGGTGAGCTCTGGGCTTCCCGACAAGGCAGCAAATGTCTGTGGTATGACAGTGTCACACATCTGCCCAGGTGACAGCATGTGGAAAGCTGGTACCCAAGACCGATGAATGTTTTTGGGATCAGTGAAAGCCTTTGCAGTGGTAAACACCCAGAGGAACCAGCAACTAGAGAGTGTTTTATTTCAGCAGGCTTGGGAAGGGTGGCTCTGCTGCTGGACCCATGACTGCAGGATGGTTTGAGCTCACTTCTCCAGCAAAACCACCCAAGAGTAGTTTAGATAGGCAGTGAAATACATCACAGATCTTGTGGTAGTAGCTGCTGATACATGCTTGTAAACCACTTCCTTGACCTCAAATCGGAGCTGTGCAAGCTTTTATCTTGCTAGATGTGTGGGAGGATGTAGGATTTAATTTCCACTCGTTATGAAACGAGGCTGTTAAGTCTCATTAGAAGCTGGTACTGTGACCTTCGGTATCCATTTCACTAATACATTTCTGTTTGCTTTCCAGCCTACCCTGAGATCTCTGTTAGCCTGCAGGAAGATGGCACCTCTCAGAAGGTGAGCGATTTTGGAGTGAAGAGTGACATCCATGAGCATCACCATGCCACCCCAGCAGGGCCAGGCAGGCTAAGCTGAATCAGACAGAGAAGGGACCTCCAAACTGACCAAGCTCACAGGGCGACAAGCGAGTCAATGAGTTAATGCCAGCCATTCGTGCCCTTTCTTCTGAGCAATTCCCATCCCCACAGCAGCCAGCCGCTTCAGCGAGCACAAATTGGAGCTAGCTAAGGGCTTCTCTGTGGTGTGGGCAAAACCTGGTTTTGTGTTAGCCCTAAGGAAAGCTCCAGGACAGGATCGAGAGGCTGTGAGGAGCTGATAGTGTTGCAGGGGGCTGCGATGATCCCTTTCCCTCCCCACCTGCCTGCTACCACCCGGCAGCCTCGAGCTGCCCTCTCCACGCTGCACAAAATCCCCGTGTGAAGAAAGCCGCTCACTACCAGGATGCTGCTCCGAGGGGCCAGGCAGCGGCAGCCCCTGCCTGCCACGCAGCCCGCCTGGGGACAGGGAGGAGCGGGTGCTGTGGGTGCAGTGCTTGGGGCACCGATGTTGCCTTGTGTGTTGATGGAAAGGTGGTCATCTTGCCAGGTGTAATGCGTCGCGCTCCAAGCAGAACTCAGCTGGAGCAATCCGATGCCGATGGAGAGATTGGATCTAAGTCTGAGGGCCCCTATTCAGAGCTGAGCAGTTACACGTGTGTTTGGGGGCTTCTGTCTTATCACCTGCTTGGCAATGGCAAAACCTAAAGGGAAAATTTGCTGTGTTGTGCTGTACTTGGCATAAAATTTATTTGTAGCCCATACAACTGACTAGCAAGCTACTCTGGCTACTAGCTATGACATTTTGCATCCTCTTGCATCCATCCAGATTGAAGCTTTTGATCTGTGAGCATCCCAAACTAAGAAAGTTTTCCTTGGGAACAGAATTTGTGGGCAAGCAGAACCTTGTATTAACCGTATCCTCCTGTTGTCAGACAAGCCATGAGTCAGTTGTTTCTGCAAAACCGGTATAATTTTCCTGGTGACCTATTTCCAAGTGTTGTGTTGGACTTTGCAAGCTTTTGTCTGCACTGTTCTTTTGAGCAGAGCAAGGGGTGCTGCTGTCATGAGACCGGGCAATAGAAACTCTTCCAAGAGCCTCTGTCCAGTCTTCACCTCCAAAAAAATACTGACTCCTTTCCTTCTCTTTTCCACCCTTTCTTGCAGGGTTTAAATCTACTTTGGATGTCAGATTTGTATTTCTTCATAGGAAGCATTTATAAAAATATAATGAACTAAAAGTGCCTCAAAAATGAGGGAATAATGAGGAGAAAAGAGGGGAAAGCAATTACACTATGAGTTCAGAGGTTATTTACCGTGGCAAGGAAGGAGTTTCAGCTGGGTAGTTTCAGTCTTCATACTGAATGATTGACCTCTGGTGGCTGCAATGCATCAAGCTTGCTTTCAACTCAATGTGTGAACCACTTTCTTCAAAAGTGGGAGCAAGAGGGCTTTGTTCTGCACGAGTAGCACATGCATTTTTCTTTATTTTTTTTTTTCTTCTTTGTTTAAACAGACAAGGCAATTTCTCAGTGACATAAACAGCTAAGTAAATGTAATGGGGAATGTGCAGGCAGCATGAGGATAAGACCTCCCACCCCAGCCCTTCATCCAGCCTTGATTTTGAGGTCCTGTCCATCTATTGCTTGATGAGAAACTAAATTGAGCACAAACATAGATTTTTGGAGCAATTGACATGCAGCCAGGACTACTGCATCTAAAGCATGCAATTCCTTGTGACTTCTGGAAACTTCTGATACATATCATATCCTCTATGAAGGTAGCTAATTTTGTATATTCAACATATCATTTTGCTAGGCAGTCTCTTTCATGAGATTTGCCTCCAACAGAAGGATTTACTTGGCAATCAAGAGGCATCTCATTCTCTCCACATAAAACATGCCGGTGTTTCTCCATGTGGGTGTTTGTCACCAAGGCACTGGTGGCAGGAGGGTGTGTGGGGGGGTCACCCTATAGCTCTCCAGACTTGGCACAGGACTGTGGAGGCTGTTGGAGCCCCATCACCCCCCACCTAGGCCAAGGTGATGGGACTGCTCCTGGGCTCTCATCCAACAGTGTCT
>VXBL01007681.1:716552-731301 GCA_013400195.1 Aramus guarauna
ACGAGAGTGAGTGAAGAGAGGAAGGGGGGGGGGGGGGGGGGGGGGGGGGTTTGTGTAGAAATACAATAAAGAGGAAGCGCGTGCTCCCTTCTGAAGAGGGATGGTGAGTAAATAAGCTCTGCCTGTAAGGGATTTTGGAAGCTGGCAGCCAGGTGAGAAATGCTGGAGGCTAACAACTGGCTTTTACTGCCCCATAGCCTAACGTGAGCTGTGTCGTGAGGAAGGCATTTCCCAAGCCCAGCCTGCTGTGGTACGTGGACAGAGCCATCCTGTCGGAGCAGCCTGGAGGTAACGCAACCTGCCGGTAGGACAACGGCACTGCTCTAGAAGTGGTTCCCAAGACAAGCAATGGTTCCTCATCTGCTCCTGCCGCGGGGACCCTGTAGGCATCCCTCAGGGTGAAGGGGAGGATCGGGGGGTCCTCAGAGGGAACAGCTGGCAAACAGCCGTGGCCATTGCCCCCCACGATTGCCGGTAATGGGAACGATGGCTCGGCATAACTGCGCTGGTTTTGCCAAATCTCTGATATTGGCTCAGCAAAGAAACCTGCAGCTGTGCGAGCTTGCTTTTCAGTACCAATGTTTTGCACAGCTCTGACTGATGGTTTGGAATGTGATGAGAGGGTCTTGTAGGGTTTTTTGTTTGTTGGTTGTTTTTTTTCCCCAGAAATGTCTGTTGAACAAGAAGACTGGCAAGACAGTGAAGGTTTCTATCAGCTGAGATCAACGCTGATTTTACAAAGGACCCATCAGGCATATAAGATGTTCTCGTGTGCATGTCTGTTTTCCTTCTTCGGGAATGAAATGCGGAATATTTCTTCTGAAGAAATATTTGTTTCCTTTGGTAAGTTTTTCATAGATAGGAGGCATCTGAAACTTAAAACATTAAGAAAATCAAACTCATGTATTCTCTGTTATTTAAAATACTGAAGAAATGCCAAGTGTATGCAAGTTTTATTGTACAAGTTCATCACACAGCTTAAACTTTCTGGCAGGTTTCTGAGCACAAGTCTTTGCCCGAGACTCTAAATGAGCTAACAAACTCCTGCACAAATATAAGATGCTTGCTGTTTGTTTAGGCAGTATCTTGCTGCAATTCCCATGCCCAAAAATACACTTAGCCACATGGCACCAGTGAGCTATTATAATCATATGTTTCTCACTGAACACTCCTGGCAGAAAGTCTGCATGTGTCCAATGAAGCTGTCTGGAAAATCAAACCCAGAGAGTCAGGGATGCATTGTACATCTTCAGTGAAACCTGCAAAAGGCCCATAAAACAGTTGAACTGTTTCGGGCAATGGAGAACCTCCCCTATAACCTGTACTATGAGAATTAGCTACCTGATTAGGGAACTGTGGGGAAATGCTATCCCAAGCCATTGGTCAAAGCAGGAGATGTGCCAGTCCAGAGGTTATGGCATTTCTGAGGATGCAGAGTAGCCAGTGAGAAGGGCAGACTGATTTCCTTTAGCACCCTCTTGTGCGTGCCTTGTCTTCAGGTGCAAATGCAGAGTTACACATTTTTTTTCTGCCATCTATGCTCCTTGCTGCACAGATAGTACAACTGAGCTGCTGCCCCTTCGCAGCCTCCGCAGGCGCGTCACGCACCGTGGTGACTACTTGCAGCTCAGCTGTGTTCACTTGTGGCAGTGGATACGCTTGTTGGTGTGTTTTTCCACAAAGACAGACACATGAAAAACCAGAGTTTACTTCCCTGGAAATACAGCTTCAGAAGGAAGGGAGATAAATGATCATTTTTCTCCAAAATGACTCATTTAACCCAATTTGCAGTTTTGGAGAAATGTATTCAAATTGGAGAGACGTCAATTAAAGAAGTCTACGTTCTTGCCTGCAGGCTATACTAAAGCTAAGATAGATCCACTCTGTATAAAAATGTTAATGTATTTAGATGTGACAGAAAAGAAAGAATTAAATTAATTCTCAGCTACGTTCTGTGCAGGTGCCATACTAATGCACAGTATGACACAACCCCCAAACTAAATTTTCAGCCTTTCTAACAAAACCCTAACTACTTTTAAGAACTGCTTTGATCTTTCTTTTTTTTTTTTTTTCTTCACAGACAATAAGTCTAATGAAGCTTCAGCCGAAGCTTTTACCACCATGACTTCAGAAGGTAAGATAAATTACAGAATTAAATAACTTGGGTTATGTTAGAGGTGTGTCTGTAAATTCCTAAAGCTGTTGAAGAAATATTTTTTTCTGGATGCATAGAAAGGTACTCCTTTCGGAGCTATGACTTCAGAGAAAATACCATAAATAGATATTTTGGTGATGTAATCTATCATAATTAAGCCCAAGCATAATTAAACTCCAGCCTTGAGGGGCACTTAATTTTATTTCTGATGCTTCAGCTGGCATTTGAATGTAGCTCTTTCAGCACTGAACTGATAATTAAAAATAACAGCCCTACCAATGGTTCTACCTTCTGCTTAAGTACACAGCCAAGATCCTCAACACTTTTCCCTAATTAAAGAACTGAGGGGACGTTTCTTAATTTGTGTAAATTTGGTAAATCCGCACTCTGCCTCTGCCAGTTTGCTTTATTATCAGCTTATTGCAGACAGATAAATCGTTCCCTCCACACCTCAGCCGAAGCCCTTTGGAGACGCCTCTCCTGGGGCGGCGTGCTCTGCTCCGCACAGGCGGCAGCTGCGTTTCAGCGGTGGGTTATGCGAGTGTGTCAGAGAATTGCGGTAGCCAAACAGCACGGGAAGAAGTGTGGTTTTCTGTGTAAGCTTGCTTCTGTGAGTGCAGGTTGTGGCAGGCCCTAGGGGTTCAGCCAGTACCCTGCTGGGCACCAGAAAGTCATCCCCGGTGCCGGGGCTCTCTAAGAGAGAGACTTCATCCTCCACTGGCCTCTGCAAGGTCATCTCTCTAAGCAGCCCCTGCAGCTTGCGTCAGGTCACCACCCTGCTCCATCCATCTTGCACACTCTGCAGAAACGTGCTGGGAGCTGGGCACACCTCGAGGTGCCCCACTACCCTGGTTTTAGACCTGCTGTATCTTTGATAAGGGATCCCCTTATGGCAGCCAGCTACCATGAAATCCCTGTTAGCGCAGGCGCGGCTAAGATGAAATGTGCAAGAGCAACAGTCAAAACAGTCAAAGAAGGGACAAATGCTTGCAAAAGAAAGCAGCTGGAGAGTTGATGACTATCTACTCATGCTAAGATCCTGTCCACAGAGGGTCACTCCCCTGTCCAACACCCTCCCAACATGCCTGACCAGACAGGTACTTGGGCTGCCTTCCCAGGTACATTTTTCTAATGAGGTATGCGAGCTTCCATGGTTCATCTCCTTCATGGAGCTCTTTGGGGAGACTTAATCCTTCTTCCTAACTTACTCAGTGGGTGCTTTGCCTTGCCTCCTGGGCAAAAAAAAAGGGAGACAACCCTTACTCAGGATGTAAGTACTGCTTGGGCAGGACAGTGTCTCTGCTGGTGCTTGGCTGGCTGGTTAACAGTCCTTTAGTTACAAGGAATAAATCCCTCTCTCTCCTTTTCTTTGACGACTCAGTGAGCACTTTTGAGTGCAAAGTGTCCCTGAAATTTCCTGTCAGGGTCATAGTCTCTGAAATGCCTCACGGATGGAGCTATGCAGCTCCCACCACCAGGTCATGTATGTCATATCAACCTGCATGCCAATAAGGGTGCCTCCGTCTGTATGGGATAAAAGCATGTAACTCACTTCTGCTTTTTAAGTTGAGGTGCAGACTGTAGGTGCCTGGGGTTCCAAACCTTTTTCCCCCAAACCTTTGTTTCTCTAGGGATTTCACATCACAATTACCTCAGATGCTTCTTGTTTCTCACTGAACGACTTGGTTGGGTTGTACATTGAGAGATTATTTGGAAATTAAGTGTGTGATGCACCCTTTCTCACTCTTGAACCCTTGAATGACCCATTTTTCTAAAGCAGAATAAACAGCTTTCTCAGCCTGAGTAAGAGTGTTTGCTTTGATTTGTTATAGACCTTGGAAATTCAGCATTTCCATCAGCTGTCATGACTACCTCAGGTAAGAGGGGGCAGAAAAAAGCCTTCTTTATTACTCAGCCAAGAGATGTATGATCTCTGCTTGACCTGTGCTTAAATGTCATGTACAGAGAGCCAGAGACATGCCAGGGAAAGGTCAGTGCGCTCTGGTATTGATGGTACCTGTGTGCTCTTGGACGGGAATTTGCGAGCTATGAAGTTACCCAAGAAGAGATCTGACATAAATCCTGTTAAAACTGTCATGTTAGGACAGCATATAAAATGGCATGCTGAATATCACATATTATTCTTATGCCTTTCTATAAAATGGAATAAAAACCCCTGTACAACTATGAATAAAATTGTCCTATTATGACAGAGAGGTGCATGTGTTAGAAAAGTCAAACCCACCACTTTTCCTTGACCCAACGGTAGCACATCATTCCCATTCATTAATGACATAAGATAAATACCACTGCTTTACCAGAGCATGCATATGGATAACTACATAAAACTACCTTCAGCAATTGAGAGGAAAACCCTCAAGAGCAGGCGATCTCATGGGCTTATACGGCTGCCACGCGTTGTCAGAGCCATTTCTGGCGAGGCCCCGGCTAGGTGGGGAGCACCACTGTCAACTGCATAATCCACCTCACACCAGTGAAATTGTATAAACATGTAAATAAATAATGCACACAGCTGACCTGTGTGAAAGGGTCTGCATTCATAAAGTCAACTGTCCCTGATTGCCCTTGAATTTGTGGGATGTGTTTTGAGCATTTAACCTTAACTCCAGCAGCAGGCTTCCTGCCGCGGAGTCTGCATTTACCCAACAGCTACTGCAAGCTCTTTCATCTGGATTGGTTTATGATTTATTAATATTATTTTTAAAAGACCCTATTGACTGAATGTGATACCATGTAATCTGCTTGTCTATAGAGCATCAGTCGACATCTCTGGCCTCTCTGGATTTCACAAGTCAAGCAGGTTTGGCCTCTACTTCCACAAAACAAGGTAATAAATTCAGCCAAAATGTTTTCTCTATTCCTTCAAGAGCATAGGAGAAAGTTACATAAACACAATAACCATCTTGCATTTTTTAGCAAACAATTTAATGTCCATTGAAGCCCTTTTCCAAGTGCATAACACACAAGGAGGTCCACAGTTCAAAAATAAATATATGAGAAAATGCTGGCTTGATTTCATCTTTTTTTTAATTCTCCGTTCAGGATATACGCCATTAATTTCAGCAAGTGAATAGGCATCGAGTATGTATTTTTGTAATACTTATTCCTTGTATCTCTTTAATTAAATATCATACAAAAATAGAATGACATTAGAGCTAGAAAAAGTGTGACCCAAACACTGGAGTACAGGCGTACGAATACAAAGCACTGGTAAACAAAATATTTACAGCAGATGACTCAACTCCGTGATTTCTTCTCCGGGCTGGTGTCACC
This sequence comes from Aramus guarauna, assembly GCA_013400195.1. Classification (NCBI taxonomy): domain Eukaryota; kingdom Metazoa; phylum Chordata; class Aves; order Gruiformes; family Aramidae; genus Aramus; species Aramus guarauna. The sequence continues at coordinate 722,002 of VXBL01007681.1, forward strand.
GAGGCCAGCGGAGGGCAGGGTGACTCACTTGGAAGGGTTTCACCTCGCTTTCCCGCAGAGAGGTACACGCACCCTGCGGCTGGCAGCAGCCCGATTCCAGAGCGGGTGAAGCCGTGAAGCTCCCACCTGTGAGTGGCTGGGTCCTGATCCCAAAATAAAGGGTTGATGCCTGCCAGTCCCAGCAGAGCACATTTCCTCACAGCACAGCCTGTCTGCGAACACTTTTTTCTTTAAAGTCTGTTTCCACTTTGAAGCGCAGCTGCCGATCCCTGTAGGACTGGTTGTTTTTAAGCAGCAGTTAGAAGGGCGTTGGGGCTGCCCTCACCGGCAGCAAGGTGCATGTGCTCGCTTCCACGCAGCCGGAATAAATGCAGGCATGGCACACGCTCCCATTTCAGAGACTAAACGGCAGTGCAGCGCAGGCAGCAGGAGGAAGAGGCAACGTGGCAAGTCGTTGTCAAACGCTGTCTTCTCCTCCATAGCAGCACCAAAGCTTTGGCTCAGAAATGATCCACCGCTGAGGAAGCAGCTGGGAAGAGTGAATTTCGCCTTTGGTATTTGGGGCAGCCTTGTTCTTCCAAACAAACAAACAAAAAAAAATTCAATGAGTCTGTGGGTCATTGAACATCCTCCTTAAGCTGTGTAACTCAATCCTACAACCTTCACTTAAAGTAACCTATATTAGGCTATAACAGTATTTACCCAGAGATGCAGGAGTGATGCGATGGGCAGTGGGGGGGTAATACTGGAGGAAGCCATTGAACACAAGGTTTATTCCTGCCCCAGGAGGGTGCTGCTTTGGAGCTGAATCACTCAAGGTAATGCCCTGGGGCATGAAGAGGCTGGATCAAGATATGCAGAATACAGATTGCAGCAGCATTGAAATTAAAGTTCGCTGCTCCTCACGCTGCCTTCCCCATCCCCAAAGCAGAGACGCTCGCCAGCCTGGCTGACAGCAGGGTAGCAGAGCACTTGTCCAAGGGGACTGAAAGCCCTTCTGTCCCAACAAACAATTTCACGACAAAGGCTATAACTATACAATGTGAACAGAGAGGATTGTCCTTGCTGGATTGAGGAGGTATGAGGTCAAAGTCATAGTGTAAGCCAGAGCGGAGCCATTTCTCTTCTGTAAATAGCCCAGGCAGTAACTGCCTTTTAACCAGTGCCCCCAACGTGTGGCAGTCGTGGTGTGCTGACCACGGGTTAGTGCTTCTCCTCCCTGGCTCACTCCTGGTTCCCACGCTGGTGTGGCCATCAGCTTCTCGAGCAGACCCTTGGGCTGCAGCGGAGTCAGGATGCCAAGTCCAAGTCTGCTGTTGTAAAAGGGGATTTGGTTCGGTTCCTGTTATTTTGCAAGTTTTTAATGAAAATCCAAGAGACAGCTGGGAATTAATGTGAGGGAAGAGTACACAGATATAGGCAGGAGAAGGAGGAGGAGAGAAAACCAAGGCTGTTAAAACTGCAGCCTGGTCTTTGCTTAGCTTCCAACGACAGCTCCATCTCTGAGCCCAGAGATGCTGAGGCTCTGAGTGCTGGGTTACATCTGCATTGCACCTTCTCGGGTTTGTTCAGATGGCTTAATGATACTTTTCCAAAAATGAGGCAGGTGTCAGGAAAGATGGACTCTTTTTGGTAAATGTGAAATAGTCCTCTTGGGAAAATAGAGGTTTACTTGCTAACCACCATCTGCCTGTGTTTGAATATCAGATAAATAGCTAGTTGATCTCTAGAATACTTAGCGCTTCAAAAAAAGATTAAAGGAAAATGTTAAATAAGTTAGCATTTGGCACCAGGCATTGCAGGAGTGACTTCTGTACACTAACTTCTTCAAAACTTCTCTTTGTTAGTTGGGAAAACAGTTTTGTCTCATTGGAGCTGGTGAAACCTTGTCTAAATTCTAATTTATGTACGTTTGTTCATCGCTCTACTGGCTTCAGGTCAAAACAAGCCAGTGCACTCGAAACCACTGAGTTTCAGCTGAAACTCAGCTGAAATCCAAAAATGCATGCTTAAATGCCCCATATGTTTTTCAAAGCGTATTCTTCCATCTCACCAAACTCCTCTTGAGTTTCTAGCTTGTGACAGACTTTCGAGCCAGAGACAGAGTTGTGTGGTACTTGTCTGAGGGAAGCCAGCATCTCAAGTAGTAGGTTGCAATTGTTTGACCTCGTTAGTCAGGAAACAGGGAAGAAAGAGGGAAAAATGAAATACCAGCAATATGGTCCTCTACAGCAAATTTACAAGCTTTTGTGTTTTTCAGCAGGAGCGCTGATTTCTACCACAGAGACAAAAAGTTATACCAGGGCCACAGCATTGAATGGGGGTTTGACAACAGCACTTGAGGAGATGATGCACCTCCTTTGCTTTTTAGGATTGTAACCAGGGAGTTATGAAGCCAATTATGGGTGCTGCAAAATGCAGATGCAGCACCAACTTAGCGAGTGCTGGGTTGCAAATCTACAGTGATCTGGAGTATCTTGCAAAAAGTACAGCAGCAGGTACTCGGCTTTACACAGTCCTCAGTTTGTGATGCCTTTGCCAAGAACGTTAGCTCTGCAGTGCTTATTTTCAGCTGCTAGTTGATAGTCATCACATCACCGTGCAAAAAGTATTACTAAACATGGAAAAGTTGTGTCCGAGCAGGGTCCAAAATTCGGGTGGTGTAATCTGTACCAGCTTTTCAATACTTCCACAGAAGTAAGTCCTCTGTTGAGTCGCACTGAGTTAGAAGATAAAGGCTTGAGTCTTCCAAGCCATCAAGGATTTGCAGCGGCAAAAGAGGAATGAAAAAATGTTTGACTATCCTGGGTTTATTAGACATATTTAATTTAATAATATTGAAATAGAGAGAGTTGCTAGGCAAATGTAGTGAGTACTGAGGGTAGTTTATAGATGAAATAAATTACTGGAGAAGCTAAATAAAATCACAGAGCAGCAATGAAATAATGAGATAATATGGGGCAATAAAGGCTGGCTAATAGAACATTGAAAGGCGGCCTCATTAAAGATCAATAAATCAATAAAAAAAAAAACTTAGGGGTGGACATTTTTTCACAAATCTTTCCTTTAGGAAATCTCTGCTCAGCAGCAGAAAGCCAGAAGTGACTTTATTTTTTAACATCTTGGTTTGTCTTTGTGCTTTCGAAACAGGCAGGACCTGTCAATGCGCTTTTGCGTTTGTACGGCAGTTGTCTTTCGGCTGAAGCACAAATGTAGCAGCCACTTCCCATTTTCTGAATATATTTTTGGCAGCACTCCAATGCTTATTTATCCACATATAACCCACAGCCACGCTTTTAGACCGAAACTTTGCGACAGCTTCTAATGCCTCACAATCCTGCTCTTGCACAGCTTGCCGGTTGCAATTTTTGCTAAAAGCGTGCCGAATTACACCCCTGTTTGCGGGAGGTACCGTGCATTGCACCGCTCATCGGCTTCCCTACAGCCGTGCCCGCCTGACCACCAGCTGAGGCATGGCCTTCAAGGGTCCTCAGCCCGGCAGCCGTAAGTGAGGGTCCTACGAGAGGCATCCCAACCTCTGTCCCCGTGCACTCCCAGGGCCACCGGGCTCGTACGACAGGGATTATCATTATCAGTTCAATCCTCAGAGGCTCTAACACAAGCCATTATGTAAATAATAATAATTAGTGCTTGTCAGCATGCTGTATAGAGCACAGTGCTATAGGATCTCTAAGTGTACATCCTTTTTTTTATGTATAACTTTTTAAAATGCCTGATCTACCATGCTTATCCTTATAAAATTAAACAGCTAACAAACAAGGAGAAAAGAAGAACTGAATTGAATTAATGTCCAAGACTCGCATTGAATTTTTAGAGTGCCCTAAAATTGGACTGATCTTGGTAGCATTTTTTAATACACACATAGATACATACATATATATACATACATATATATACTTGAGTGCTGAATTTCCATCAGAACCAGCATCTCATAAGAAAGAGATTCTACTGGCTCTGTCTGGTTACTTGTTTACATTATTTAAACAGTGGATTTTTTTCTTGGATTTATAAGTCAGCAATTGTACTAGAGACTTTCAGGTATCTCTGTTATTTCATTTGTTGTTTGCACCAGAGAAAAGCGAACGGTATAAAATAGCCACAGTTGAGCCTAATGAAGCAGTCACGTACAGGCTTGTAAGATAATTGAAGGATATTATTTCTTTTCATACAGATTTGAATGATTCCACCACCAAATCCCCGCAAAGCCTCAGGAATGCCACACGCTCCTCTGAGAAAACAACCCTAGTGCATCGTAAGTGCCATGGGAGTTCTGGAAATGCTGTGCCATTGTCTGGTCACATATTTTAGCTATTATTTCAGAAGATGCAAACACGGACATGGTTAGAAAAAACAGGAATGTATCCTTAGGCAGCACTAATCTTAAACATAGGTAGCTTAGTTGTATTAGGAAAGGCAAAATATCTGTCTACAAACAGGTGAAAGATGACTTTTGTGTTCCAGACACAACTTGACAGAGGAGACTGAGGTTTCACTCAGTCACAGCAGAGGCAGACTCTTTGTGTTGCTGCTAAGCCACTTAATATCTTTAGCTTTTTCATTACCATCAAAGAGGTAAAAAGCTTATCATTCTCCCAGACCGCTGTGCAGCTCAGTGATGGCTTGCTGGAACACCTTAATAGGTGTTTTCTAATAGTCTTTCTTTTCTTTTCTTTTCTTTTCTTTTCTTTTCTTTTCTTTTCTTTTCTTTTCTTTTCTTTTCTTTTCTTTTCTTTTCTTTTCTTTCTTTCTTTCTTTCTTTCTTTCTTTCTTTCTTTCTTTCTTTCTTTCTTTCTTTCTTTCTTTCTTTCTTCCAATATTCTCTAATTTGATAAAAGCATGGTTTTTTGTCTAACAGCAGGTTGTAGGCCAAAAATGTAGGCATCTTGCCAAATCAATTTTGAGAAGCTGATTCTGGAATTTGATTTCCAGTCTTCAGCAGGGTGAATAACAGTGGCTTCAAAACACAACCTTCATTAAAAAACCCAGAGAAATAAGTTACTAAAAATGTTCCATGCCCATATCTTTTAGGTAACCTGTCCTTCAGCATCACAGACCAGCCAATTTCAGCTACCAGAGGAAAAGATTTCTTCACTACCAGCAATCTGCTCAATAGTACTGGTGAGACATTAGCCTACAAATCCTCTTCTTTCAGCATGCCATTGCAGTATGCAAAAAAAGCAGAGAAGCACGAAACCTGTGGCATCGTGTACATTTGACCAGAGGAGTTCAAAAAAGTGAAAAGAAATGAAAAGACGAGTCATGGTTGCTGTGTCCCCACACCGCGGATTGTCGCTGGCTTTTGGCATTCCTGCCTTCTCCCTGCATCCACAAGCAACACCCCAGTGCATGTTTTCTTCCAGTAGCAAAATTTGGCCGGTCACACTCCTGTGCCCCAGGAGCCACTCACAGCTCATGCAGCATGGTGGACTTGCCGCTTGGCCGCGGCGCTGGTTGCCACTGTGGCTAAGACCCAGGCTGGGTGATGTACCGGTATGACCAACCTTGCAAAGGGTCGTGACAGCAGCACAATGGGAGGTGACACTGAGGTGATATCACCACGTTACTCTTGTCCTCCAGCCCTCTCTGGCACCCAGCCGACTGCTGCGGCAGCTGGAGGAGGACCGTGCTCCTCCTCTCCTTCCTCCCCGTAGCTGAGACCCCAAGGGCACCTCTTTCAGCCGCCAGCACCTCCGAGGGGGCTGTGCGGAAGGGGGCAGTGGGGGGATCCCAGCACTGCAGTGGGCAGAGGCAGCCAGGAGGAGGTAGGGGTGCTGAGCTGCCGAGAGCCCACCCCAAAAGGTGGCTGCGCCCTCGGCAGACATTTTGGCAGGGTTTGGTGTCAGTGGCGTGAAAGTTAAGCCGGTGGAAAGGAGAGCTGGGGCGGGCAGCTGTTCCCAGCTGCACCGTGACGTGCTTCGCCTTCTCAGAGAGGGGGGAAGAGAGAAAACCAATGGTTTTCAGATCAAACGCTTGCCAGGCTGTGCCCAAAGAACCTCATCATGTGGGTGGTTGAAATCAGCCCACAAACCCAGTCAGACCAAAAAGTGAGCTAAGTCCATAAATCAGAGCTGCAACGCTCAGAGTTTGGGATCCTCAGCCTGGGAACCTGGCAGTCCGGGGTTGATTTGGGGCTGCGTTGTCACCAGCACCATGCCGGAGGAGGAGCAGCGGGCCACAGGCAGCGAGCCCGGATTTCCCTCCTCTCCGAGGACATTCGGCTGAGCTCTGTCTTGTGTGTCCCTTCCAGGCGGTGTGAGGAAGACGAAAGCCAGTCACTTCCCCTGGCCAACAGTAGTAGCCATCCTGCTCCTCTTCTGCAGTTTCCTAATAGCTTTAGGCATCAGAAAATGGTGTCAGTACCAGAAGGAGATGTAAGTACCATGGAGGGGAACCGCAGGGGCGGGAGGGGTGGCACAGAGGACAGCATAAACTCTAACCCAGCCGTTTGGATTTACGTATTTTCATTTGAGACTACCAATAGTGCACGAGGCCTTTAAGTACGTGGATTGCTAATGCCGTTTTTTTCATACGGCAATATGAAATGTGGTGGGTTCTCAGTCCTTTCATCTGTTCCGTGGGTTGTCTATAAAATAAACTTTTAAAAAAGAGCTGCGGTGCAGCTTCAGGGTGTGAGGGAAGAATATAAGTCAATTTTTTTCCCCAGAGCCCCCTATTTCTATTAGCCTCCCTGCCAGCTGCTTTTGCTCTCTCATTTTGCATGGTTACTTGAGGACACGTTTTAATGAAATTGTACTTCTAGGGCAACTCTATTTGAGTTGTGAATAATATATGTGAAAGTAGGCTACCTGAAACTTAATCCCAGCCAAAGAAGCATTGAGTTTGTAATTATTACCAAAGTTTAATTCCCTACTAAAGCACTCGGAGATCTACTGATGAAAGCAGTATCTAAGAGCCAATTATTTTTAATCTTATTAACATTACTAAAATAATTGAAAAATCATGGTGATAATAAATCATTTGCAGTTCTAGAAAACCCTTTTGAAACAAAAAAAATGTATATCAAAGGTAAAAATAGGATTGATTTTTTTTCCCTGATTTGAGACGGGACCTTTCTTTATCTTGGACTATAAACTGAAAAAAAAAAAAAAAAAGTAACGAGTTTTTAAATATACCTACAGAGAGCAGTGTAAGCAAAAGATCTCTGCAAGGCTTTTGAATGGTTCACCAGGACCATGATCTGTTCTTCTAAAGCAGGAATAAAAAAAAAAATTGTGAGGTGGGAGCTGAGAAAGCCAAATGAATATCAAGAGGTGTGCTGGGGCTATAGAGCAGAAACAGGGAAGTCGCAGTATGTAAGAACAAAATATCAGGTGCTCTTGTAATGACATAGTGTCCACCTACCTCCACCTGTGAACGGTTTACAACAGTCTTTTATATGGCTTTTGTGTGATAGCATGGTTTTTCTCTTCTATTTCAGTATGAACAGACCTCCATCTTTCAAGCCACCGCCACCTCCGATAAAGTATGCCTACATATTGGAGTCTGATGGGACCCCCCCATCCTGCCACGAACTGGAAAACCTGTAATGTCGCCTACACCCCTCGTGTAATGTGCAGAAGGCTGACACAGTTAATAGGCTCTGTCTTTAAAACAATGATTACAAGAGTTTGGTGTTAATGACCCATATTAAAATTCAGGGCGCCTAAATGACATTAATGTTGGAAGCTGAGCACTCTTGAGGACACTTACTTCATCCTGTCTGTCTCTATGTAGGCATTACATTAACACCGTTGTGAGTGTCACTGTGAGATTACACGGGCTTAATTTGAATTGGGTAATCAACTGGGAATTTGCTGTCTTGTTAATGGGAGCAGATTAACACGTCACTCCGCCAGTCTCCCTGAAGAGTGTTGAAGCTTTTTGTTTTACCAAGTGTGTAGAGATGACAGCTCTGCGGTATGTACACCACGATTACACAGGAAATGTTGGCTTAACACAAGCTTTTTTGATACCCTACATGAGCCGTTCTTACAATTATTATTTTTTACTATACAAATATTGAATTATATGACCCAATAGCTAATTTCCTATTACTGTGAAACCAAACAAGGAATAATCAGCACCTTACTCAGAAAGAAAACAGTCTGCATCTGTCATCACAGGGTTGCAGCACAGGATCACGGGGAGGGCTTGGCGAGATGAAAGGGCACGGTGCAGGCCTGGTGGAAGTGTTCGCAAAGAAAACTCAGTTGCTGTTGGTGAAGTCACAAGGAGGAGTCATCTTTGGGCTCATGTACAAGACACCTGTTGACCAGAGGCTTAAGGACAGAAGTGAACAAGGACCCTAAAGATAATGGAAAATACCAGTCCTTTTGGAACTGTTGTGCCTTTGAAACAATAATTACTTTTGAGTCTGCTTTTCTGAAATTATATTTACAATACCTATGAAGAAAAAAAAAAAAAGGAATATAAACCTTTTATTCCTTTTTGGTCTTAATGAGCTTTTGTCATTTGCTATCTTCACATTTTTCAAGACCTCGGGGTAGTTTCCCAGGTGGCTTAAGCCTGTGGAAGGGACGGTCCAGTCTTACCCCTATCCTGCCCAGGCTGTGTATTTCCTTGCATTGTAACTAATGATGAAATGGCAATGCTGAGGGTGGGATCAGCTCAGCCCATTGCACGGTTCTCAGCCAGGTCAGCAGCTGCGTGATCACTAATGCAAGCCACAAGCCCTACAGCAGGAGCACTGCTTTTGGCAGCAGTACGGTCTTACATTACCTTCAGCCAGCCAAGAAACTGTCCCTCCAACCTTGTTTGAAAATGTATTGTTACCACAATGGTATTTCTGTAATTAATGCAAATCAACTGAAATTCAATCATGTCAAGCATAAAATTGGTATTCTGATTTGGGAATGGGATTTGCTTTATTTACTGCTAAATGCCGGTCAATGAGTATCAGAGTTCAGCGCACTGTGTTTCCCGGGACTTTAGATGAATGAATGACATACTGGAAAAAATGATCTGGCAGACCTTTTTAAAGCATTTTGTTGTATTATTTACCTTATAGCACAAGCAGTTCTAAATCCATCACTAAGGGAATATCTGTGCTGAAGAGAAAACACTTTCCTTCCTACAAAACTATACAGACTTTGCATGTATGGAAGGTTCAATATTAATTTGAGCGTTTCTTGTCTGTATGGGTTTGTGGAAGCAAAGTAGTTTAACTTTTGTCATACTATCAGTCACTGCAAAAGAAGGCACCTTTTTGTTCTTGGAAAAAGAAATCAGAGGGGGGGGGGGGGGAAGCGGGGAAGCCAA
>VXBL01007681.1:731730-819344 GCA_013400195.1 Aramus guarauna
GGGGGGGGCGGGGGGGGGGGGGGGGGGGGGGGGGGAAAGCTGGAAAGCCATATTTCAAGGGATGTGGAAAGCCACAACTTTCTTCCTTGTCATCAGATTAGGATGAGTGTCCGTAGCACGCCTTTTAAAGAGGGGTTATTTTATCATCTCGGCTATTTTAATCTCCACAGTTGCTTCAGGTCGGAGATGTTCCTTCTGACACTGAGGTTGAGCAGGTGCCCTGAGAAGCGCTCAGCTTTGTCGTGATTTCTGCCGCTCCATGCTAACGGAGCCAGACTGCGAGGAGAGCTACCAGCAGCTCCCCGNGCCTGCCCGTGGCGGAGCGGGGCTGGCGGACGGGGTCAAGGAAGATGCCTGCCCGCCCCTGCCAGCCCCAGAGAGGGAACAGGGGAAGAGGCAGCCATCAATGTGGGACCTGGGTGGGGAAAGAGGGAGACCCTCGATCTTTCCATTTTTCTGCAGCTAAATTGAGCGGAGGATAGTTTCTGTTTCTGTTCGACTTCATCTGCTTCTCACCAGGATAAGCATGAAACATATAGTTAATCAAGAATTGTCATTAGGTTCAACACTGTCCCCTGTTTTAATTTAAAAAGGAAAAAAACCCACCTCTCAAGCCATTATTTTTGGCATCAGCTGCCCTTGTATGTAAGCTTAAATCATTCAACTTGGACTTGGGTTCTGTCAGCCCTGGAATAATTTGGCCCAGATCCAGTTACCAGATGCTTGAAGATGGCTACAGGAGTGTCAGATCAAAGCTTTTCTATAAGAATAAAGTGTTCAAAACTTGCTGCGTGGGTATGGAAAACATTTTTTAAGAGAGTCTTGAGTGTTACATTGCTAAATGCAAATCCATGACACAATGAAACCTGTAATGCAGACCAGAGTCAGAATCCGTGGTCACATATAACACATGTATACTGTGAAATTAGCAGCGTCCGCTGTATATGGTCTTGAATACGTGCATCACGCAGCTGTAAAGAGTGCACTGGAAAGCTAAGCAGCAAGGTCGCTTTATGGACAAGTGGTTTTCGTCTGCTTGAGAGACAGAAAATGTTGCAGGTAGGGAAAAAAACAGGATAAAAGCAAGAAATTTGTTTTCAGTATTTATTATCAGTTAGGACCGTGCCTTGTGAAGTCAGTGGCAAGGCCCTCAGGACTTCAGTGGAGTGAGTAACTTTTCCCAGCGCTCCGTTTGTGTTCCTGCTGGGTCCGGGTGGTGCTGGGCCTCGCTAACCGGCGGCAGGGGAAAGGCTGCCAGCCCTGAGCCCGTGGGGTGCGTGGGGCGGGCAGGTGTCCTCAACCTCTGCCTGGTTTCCACCTCTCCAACAGCGGAGGGGACAGCTGTGAGCGTAGAGGATGCCTGGCAGTGTCCTGGCGTGCCTGGCAGCTGGCCCTCCAAGCCTTGATCCTCCTGAATTACTATTTGCCTCACTCTGAATCACACGTCTTTTTTAAACAGAGTCGCAGTGGCTTTTTCTTACGAGGCACCTTTTCATCCTGTAAATTAATTAAGCTTGGCTTGTTTATTTAAGAAGCACGCCTCTAGTTTGCAACGGTGTGCCGCAGTCACAGTGATGCAGGCGGTAGCGTGGCGGTGCCCAGGAGCAGGCTGTGGGAGAGCGCAGGCTGCCTGGACATCCCAGAGCCGGGCTCATTAGTTCACAGTTGGTGATAATAGGTTTTGCTGCCTGGGATTTCCTGGGGGAACAACCTGTTTTAATACGGACCTACAGAGTTTTCTCTTTTAGGGAGATGACTACCTCATTGCAGCTGTGTTAAAAGCCTTGTGAAGTGCTCTGCCTTCATTTTAATGTGTTTGTTTTAAAAAGCTGTGCGCAGAAATTATACCTGCTAACCAGAACAGTGCGATAGTTCCTTCACATAGTCTTTGCTGGATTTAAAGCTGTCACTTATCAGAGCAGGCAAACATTAGAAAGATCTGTGTACACTCAAATGCCAGAAGAAGCAGTATATGAATGAGGAATTTGGGGTTATTTACTGTTTATGTTAGTAGGTAATTCTGCCTGACTCTGCAATTAACTTTGAGCAATGAGCCAATGGAAAGCTTCTAAAAAGCTCTGCAGGGGGATAATGGTTACTTAATCCTGTCTAAGGAGATTTTAATGGAAATAATATGAAATCATATTATATTTAAAATGATTCCTTAAGGACAAGATAGAGCTTGGGCAAGTCCCCAGCATAGATTATTTGATTTCAGGGAACATCGGATTATGTCTTTAAAACTCCTCTTCCATCTGTTTTCTAGCATATGATGTTTCATCTCTTTCCTTTCAAAGTCTCCCGTACCAGGTTGCCCCTGTAAGATTTTTAATCAGTGGGGAGAGGGGAAAGAGAAAAAAAAAAAAAAAGAAAAAAAAGAAGAAAAGGAAAAAAAAAAGTAGCTGTTTGCCCCTTGGTTCCTTTCCAAACAGGAGAGATTCCAAATTAACTCTGGCCTCCTACACAGCTTGAAACACCCTCATGTGGTGTAAATGAAGTATTGAATAGCTCACTATTGTCAAACAGGCGACTCGCAGAAGCCGGGGCTTGGCTTAAAGAAACGAGCAAACAAAAGGCAAGAGAGAGAAGCAGGTAATACACTGATACGAACTGACACCGAGGCTATGAGACAGAAAAAGGGGGAGAAGTCAATATTAGAAAGGGTATATTATATGATAGACATCTAAGTATTTGCAATGGACTTGGGAAATGCAAGAAGTGCTGTGATAGTCACGGTGTTTTTCTGACTTGATGGAAAAGGGGAAATGAACACCGCTATTTGGTCTACTGCACTTGAAGAAGCGCTGTTTTAAATGCAGTGGTGTCTGCAGAGCTTTGTGATTGAGTGTGTCTGATGGTTTTAAATGTTAAATAATTCCATTACAGTCAGGGTAAAAATGGTAATGAACAGCTTGGAAGAGTCTGAGTAGACTTACATGAAATGTTGAGCAATTAGCTTCTCTCTGTGAGAGTGAATCCTGCAGTTTTCTTCTCATCAGTAGCAAAGTGACCTTTAAAATACGTGGATGACACAGAAGCTGTTTCAATAACTTATTTGATCTATTGTCTGCCTATAAATTGTGTGTAAGGATTTGTAATTTACATGGCACAGTAGATCTTGGACTGAAATGAAGATTTTGAAAACATCAGCTGAAAGCTTTTTAACAGAAGCAATGTGCCCTGTTGAATAATGGGGCATGTGTTACCAGGGTATTCGATGTGGTAAGGAGAAGGAGGCTGAGCTCCCTGTAGCACTTGATGTTATCAACTTGTTTTCAGTTGCTTTAAAGCACTTTTATAAGTTCATTGTTCTGGCTTTATATTCTGTATATGGCAGCCCAAGAGCCACGTGTTAAAATTGAAATAAAACACGTTTGTGTGTTTGGAATTGGCTAACAGCGAACACCATATGCCTCTTAGCGCTTAAATAGCATCAGGCTGATCTGCGCAGCTAATCTTTTTACTATGTATTTGAAAATAGGAGGGTTAGGGGTGTGGGAATGGGATTTGAGCTGCTAGACTGTCTGGGCTGCCCATGGCATTGGTTTGCATTCTGCACCAAGGCACAAGGGAATAGCTGAACTCTTTCAGTGAATCCACATAAGGCATAAATATGGCTATATAATCTGTGGGGGAAAAAATGTATAGTCAAGTTTTAGTCAGGCCATCCTCACCGCTGAATGTGATCCGTATGTGAATGCTCCAGCAATGTGGAAAAATACAACCTACTGACCTTGATATAGAATTTTAAAAAATGTCAATAGGTTTTCCTGCCTGCTTAGGCATTCATTTTTTCAGCCACTTAAACACATGCTTGAAGTGGAGCATTTGAACCATCTCAAGTGACAAGACCCTAGATAATTTGTGGGTTTAGTCTGCAGAAAATAAAATTGTATTATTAATGCACATTTGTTCCCTCTGGCCATCACAATTAATGTTCATCCTTGCAGGGTTTGGTACTGATTATAGAAGAAAATTACAGAGTTTTGTGGAGATGGAAAGAGGTTGAGGTTTTGGGGAAGGGAACAGGCAATTTAATGCTGCTCTTTTCTAGAAAAGCACAGGAAGGATTTTTGGACCATAAGAAAGTTCTGCTGGCGGTTACTGCCAGCAACTGTCTGTGCATCACATCTGATGCTCACAGCCAAAGTCTCACCCTGCAGTGCTGAATGGATGCATCTCCTCCTTCCCTCATCATTCTGGTTTTGAGCTGTTGGCATCTCGCACAGTTTAAATGTCCTTTGCAGCTCGGAGTTCTAGAAACCCTCTCAACCACAAGAGCCAGGCTGTACTCACACTGCACGTCATAGCCTGGGGATGCTGAAACTAGTTGTGAACGAGTGAGAAAGTGGCTGCACTCTGGTAGCACTGAAGTACCCCAATGCTGTCACATGCACCAGTACTATTAAAAAGTGATGGCAAAGGGTGAGAGACTTTTGGGAGTCTGTGAGGGGAGCAGGTTTGAGACTCTTCCCCCCTCCAGCTTTAGCCTCCCTCTTTTCTAGCTGATCTGATGTCAGAGGACTGCTAAGACTGGCTCTCATAGTAGAGGTGATCAGAGCCATTTTCCCATACCAGAGCACACCCTACCTGCTCCCCTTCAGACTCTGCTCTCTGTCATACACACTCCATCTTCTTCATGTCATTTGAGAGATGGGAAATGCAGAATGGGGCCTGACAAATACACAAAGAGTACCGTGTCAGCGGTCAGCCTTAATAGTTTTGGCTGTAGACTGCAGCTTCAGTGTTCACAGTCTCACTGACCACGGTGAAGTGCTGCCCCAAAGACAGACAGATGTCCTCAAGAACACATCAACCTCGGTGAAATGGCTAGCCTGTGCTGCAAAGCTTTCCCATCCTGGAAAGCTGCACTGTGAAACAGCTGTGGTTGCCAACCATATTTAAGGAGTTCACACACACGCTCGTTTGGTAGACGCTCCCAAGCCGTGATGATGGGAATGTGAGAAAGCGAGTGTAATAACCTAAAGTAGTCATTTAAAGGAGACAAGCTTGCAGAAATATGGACTGGAGCTCACACATAACAATCCGTCTTTCAGTCAAAGATAGAAATTTAATTACAAGAGAAAATGTTTATGATCCCATACGCATGGCTTTGACCAGTGTGGCCTGCTCTCTCCTACATCAGAGGCAAGTGTACCAGGCGGTCTTAACAGGAAGGAGGAGCAGGGCCGCAGCACAGTTGAATGCGTGCCGAACCTTCCCTCCATGTTCCTCCTTCAGGGTGAGGAGGCCTAGGTCAGGAGCACTTTGTGAAAACCTGTTCTAGAAATTGCACTGTTTTAAAGATTGTTCAATATCAAAGCTCTAAAAGCAAATTTGCTTCATCGAAAAGGAAAATGAGGATTTAGGGAGGAGGTAGAGTCTGGATGCATTAGGTGAAAATACATAGTTAACATACGTATTTACAGATACAGTGAGTTTACGTATACTTTAAATATGTAGTTAAATCAGCGTTTTACTGTATATTAATGAAAGTGTTCTGTGAATAATGTGCAAACTTTAATATGCCAAATGAAATATACCCATTTATTTCAAAAATACTTCCTTACAGACAAAACAGAGGACTTCTGAAATATGCACCCTTGGTATATATACCCTTCAGCCTTTAGTAATTTGACAGTGAAAAACTATCTTTCAGAGCAATGCTTGGGTTTTTTTTTTCACTAGCATATGATGGAGTAGACCTCAGTGTTGTATACCTGGTCGTCTCTACGTCCCGTGTGAAGAGTACAAAAACAATGTTTGTACGTATTTGTAAGAAGCAGTTAAAGAGAACTTGCTCACAAAGCATTGTCCTTCACAGATACGTAATATCGCAAGGGAGAAAAAATCTATCTTAGGGCATCCATTTTGTGTATCACAGCAAATCCAGAAACTGTTCTGGATGAAATGCTTTACCCGCCAGCCAAACGCAGTGCAAGGCAGAGCGTGAGACTGTCAGGGAAAGGGAATCGCTGAAAGAGCAGCTGGAAGGGATTGAAGTTGCCTTGTCTCCCTCCTGAAATCTTCTGCTGCGGTGTTGACTCGTCAGGTGTAGCACGTAAATTGCTGCACTAATACACTTACTAACCAGTTGACATCATAAACCTATGGTGTTGGCCCTCTATATTGGGGGTGGCTTCTCTGGTGCTACAGCAGACTGGATATGAGAATCCAAGCTCACAGCCGTTTCCTGGTATACCTGGGGGAGCTGTGCGCCTGAGTGCCCTCACATATGTGTGTACAGGTGAGCACAACAGCGCATCACCACACGCACGCACAGTAGTAGAAAGTCACGGGTATGTGCAAAGCTCCACAGACAGTGCCATCAGCAGTGAATGGAGAGCCAGCTGGCTCACAGGATTTCGAATTTCAGGTGACGAGGACTGTAGAACTCCCGTGTGGTGCCACCTGTGGTGAGAGGACATTTACGCCCTCGGCTGACGTTTCTCCAGTCCCAGACCCCACTGTTACTCTCCCCCTCCTCTGACGCGGACAGACACTACGCCAGTTTAATTGGTTAGGTGGTGCACAAAGAGAAGACAAGCGATGGTGACGGCTAGTTCAGTCGCTGCGGGAGCACTTCCCGCAGACAGCCGCCTTTGCTTTTCCCTCACAGACAGACCGAGATAACGACACCCTGACGCGCGCCTGGCTACCTCCGGGACGGGGCGGGGCCGGGGGCGGGGTGAGCAGCGGGCAGCCAATGGCTGGCCGTCGGGCCGCGGTGACGATGTCGTACACGCCCGGGCCCGCACCTGTTACATAAGAGGGGCGGGCAGTTGCTGCTGGCCCCGACCCCGCTGACCCTCACCGCTGCGGCCCGGCCCGGCCCGGCTTCCCAGGCCGGGGATGAGGCCGCCGGCCGGGAGGGAGGGCGGCCGTCGGCGGCAGCAGCGGTGGGCCGCCGCGGGGACCATGGCGGAGAGCAACGCGGACTGGATGGGCTCGCTGCCGGCGGCGCTGCGCTCCTACCCGCTCTCCAACCTGGCCATCCCGGGTAGGACGGCGGGGAGGGGCGGGGAGGTTTGGGTGCCGGAACCGCCGGGGCCTGTGCCCGCCGGGGCGGCCGGTCCTGGTGCTGAGGAGAATCCCCTCTAGGCGACGGCGTCGTGTCCCCCCTCAGTAAAATGGTTACAGGTGCTTGTGCCAGGTCCTGCTGTGGCCGCGGGGTGGGCCGTGAGGTGTTTGCCCCTGCCTGGGAGGCGGAGGTTGGGTGGGTGAGCTGTAGCACCCGTGTGGAAAGTCTGACTTGGGCGTCAGAGGCCGGCTGGGTCCGAGCGCCTGTTTGTGAATGAGTGCTGGCAGGAGCCCGGTCCGTGGCGGGAGGGCAAGGAGGGCTTAATGTCCTGTAAGTGCCGGTGTGAATCTCTAACCCGCTGACCTGTTTTCATTAGCTTTAAAAGAGGTAGCTGTGAGCTCTGGAGGTCCTCTTTCATTTTTTTTCCTGCGTTGTTTAAGCAAGGCTGAAAGCAAGTAGGGAGAAAGGTTTGTTTCAATTGAATCCAACAGCTGGAAGTTCATCAAATGGAAATGTCTTTTATAGCAGAACCTACATATGACTTTTCAGAAAGTGAAAGAGTACAGCACGGTTATGAAATATCCCAATATACGATGCTACACTGAAGATACTAAAATAACGTAAATAATTAGGAAATGTTTCCCTTTTCCAGCAGAACTTAAAATAACTACTAGCTCCTGCACAGAGCTTCTAGGTTAAGAAATTGGTATGGGTGAGTGTCATAGCTTCTGTTTTACAGATGGATAAACTGACAAATGGAGAAGGCAACAGATGACCCTAAAGTTTCTTAGGAATAGGCTGAATTTCCATCTGTAAATGTCAAAAAATAATCTAGTATTGCTTGTAGATGTCAATAGAGAAGGCTTTAGGGATGACTGCTGTAGCAGTTCATTCTGATACTGGATGTCAGGCTGGTCATTAGTGGTACAGGCTTGATTTTCGTGGTAGCGCCTTAGCTTGTCAAAACCCTTCGGGTATGTGTTGCATAGAGCACGTGCAGAGACACTTCCCTAGAAACAGAGTGACTTCCTTCTTTGTGCTGGCAGAGATAACCAAATGGCATTTGAAGCATGTAGAGAAGGTGCTACACACCTCCAGTGGGCTACTACAGCAGTCACTCACTGCCATATTTCCTGAATTAGAACAGTTGAAATGCCTTGTTTTAATCAAAAGTAATTCCTTCACCCCCCCACCCTGACCGTAACAAGATCATTTTATGTAACTCTGCTCATTTGAACTGGGAGGGGGGACAGAAGGGAAGTTCAATGTTAATATAAAATACAAGCAGCTGCAGATTTTTGAAACTTCATTCTCTGTTTTAGTGGACAGTAATAAATCAACTTTTTGTTGCTGTAGCACTTTAAGTGCTGTAAAGCTTTGTTAGCAGAAGGTTATGATGCTGATTTGTATTAGATGCATTGTTGCTGTCAATCAGTTACAATATTGGTTGATGTTTGTAGAAGAGGAACCAAGAAAGGAGTTGGTGTTTCAGTAATGCTAGACTGTTTTTAAAATGAGTAGTGTTTGTTTTTTTTAAAAAAGCTGGCAGTGTATGTTTATTTGTAGTCAAAGTTGCTGTATTTTCCTAGCCCTTTCCTGCATGTGCCTCATGCAACCTGTGAGTAGGGAAAAGACATTTTTAGGTAGATGTTTGGGGATATGTATTTTTTTACTTTAGTCCAATGATTCTTTTGCTGAAGTGGATTTTTGGGGACCTTTTGAGAGGCCAAGGTGATGTTACTAGCAGTGTGCAAGGAAAGTATGGTACGAAACAGGCTGTAGTTGAGGTATCTGTTTACAGATGCTCAACAGCAATGAAGGCCAATGCTATCTTCAAAAGAGAGATGAAAGGTAGGCTTCAGGTCAAATGAGAAGTGTTTATGTCTGCTTAATACCTGTATGTGCATACGACTGGTGTGACCTGCTTTGTCCATCTCTGGATGCATTTGTCTTCACCTGGACTGATGGATTCTACTTCTTTGGCTTTTTTTTTTGTTTTCCCCTTCCTCCTCTGAATCACTCTTTGTGCATAGCACAGAGAAGTGAGGGTGCTGGAGCAGTTGAAACCTTGAAACTTGTTTTAACTTTAAAATGAAGTCAGTACTTAACACCCTGAAACTGTTGTTTGGTTCTAGTTTTTACCTTGTTGCACTTTAGCAAAATGCAGCATTTGAAAATTAAAAGATTTCTACTTTTTTTAAAAAAGGGGCAAAATGTTGGTATGATGGGACTATTTAAAGTGAATTAATTAATAGTATACACAGAAAATAAACTGTTTAGATTTAATTCATTATATGGTATTAATAGTATGGGAGAAACTCTTAGTAACCCTCTTGTAGGAAGCTAAGGATGGTCTGTATAGAGTTCTACTTCTTTATCTGTTGCAAACAGTTTTGCTTTTAGAGCTGCTTATCTTCACTGGCCTAAAAAAAGATAGCTGTGCATTTGTCTTTTTAAATGTATGCTATTCTACGATTCCCTGAGCTATTAAATGTGGTGTGAAACATGCTACCTGAGGATGAAGAAAGTAATTATTTTCTCAATCTTTAGAACCAACTGGTAACAAATAATGTTTAAGATAGGTATTTCATGAGGTATACCAGTTTGGCGTTTACATGCTGCTTTAACTCTGTGCTTAAAACAGAGGATAAAAGACTTTGAAAAATTCGGGGTCATCCTTGGGTGCGATAAGTTCCAGAATTTGGGCTTTTCTGTTGTTTCTGTTGGGAAAAACTCTAAATTCTAAACCAGCATAGTTTTGCCAAGGAAAAGAGATGAGGTTTCCTGTGTGATGTGATGAGAGAAGGAATCTTTTGCAATGAGAAATTGCCAAATATCAAGTAAGTAAAGTGTCATCAATTTACGTGCATACAATATAGTCAACAGATTAACCACCTTCAAGTGGTGACCTTGGGTAAAACTCTAGAGGGTTTTCTCTTAATTATACTCCAGGCTAATCCTCTTTCAATGTGGGTTTAAAAATGAACTCTTAAACATTTTGATTGTGACCGTGATCTTTGGCAGATAATATATAGTATGTGTTTAATCTCAAGCTGGTTTACTTCAAACAATTTTATAAAATCGTGACACATTACTTTATTTGGTCATCTCTTAATCTGCATCTGTTGGTTTTCTTTTCCCCCCCCTTGAGAAATGGAATGTGACACAAAGCTGCAGTGCTGTCACTAGTCTGCTTTTGAAGTAAATAAGCTATTTAATGAATTTGCTGGAGAAGCCTATCCTGTTTCGTGCTTGTACTTGCATGCTGGTAGTTCACAGCACTGTGGTGTGTCCAATTTGTACTGTTTCAGTTTGACTACTTGCCTTTCAAAGTAATTTTTGTGGTATTACAATTAACTAGGTGCTAGAGTCTGAGAAGTCTCTCTGCTTCTGAAGATACAGCATCACTTTCCAGTTTCGTTGAGCTTTTACGTGAATACTTGTTAGGACAGCTGAAATTTTTCTGTCTCAGATCTGCTTTCTGACATCATAAGCTTGTACCTGTTGTCTTGAGACAGCAAAGCAGTCTAGCAGATGTTAACTGCAAACTATCAGTGTTTGCTTATAGTGTTTTATTAGTCCAGCCTCCAAGGTGCTGCTGGATGAATGGGATGAGCAGAAGTGTAGGCAGTTCTGTTTCCCTTTGGTCTTGGTAATAATGCATTTACTTA
Organism: Aramus guarauna; assembly: GCA_013400195.1. Taxonomy (NCBI): domain Eukaryota; kingdom Metazoa; phylum Chordata; class Aves; order Gruiformes; family Aramidae; genus Aramus; species Aramus guarauna. The sequence continues at coordinate 742,423 of VXBL01007681.1, forward strand.
ATCTTGTCTAGATTATTCTGTCTTTGAATAATCGAGAGCCGTGACATAACAGGAAGGCATATTTGCTATTTTTGATCAAACTTATTCCTGGATTGGTTGCTGATTTTGGTCAGGATAATTAGCTGTGACTTGTTCCTCAGTGCTCATTTTCTTCCCTTATCTTCTGGAGGAAATTTATAATTACTTAGGTAAGGATCCACTGGTATATGTGAGAGTAAGCAAGTTCCTTCTGGCAGGAGCACCCAGAATAGTTATGGCTGCCATTTCATAATATGAGTAAGGTAGTCAAATGCCTCTTCTGTCACCTGCCTTCTCTCCTCCATTCCTTCCATCACATTAGGAAAAAAAAAGACCAGGACTCCCATTACCTTCCATTGGTGCTTGTTTGGTCCTACAAGTGTAAATGAGTGCATTTGGCAAGCTAACCCAATGGAAAACTTTTCTATGTTGATGATAATGGTTTGGGGGGGATTTTCTTGGAGAAGCCGTTCCTGCCAGTGTGCTTGGACAAACCCTAGGATAGGTGCTGAAGCAGGCAGCCATCCTGAGGGAGCACGATGGTTGACCTGGTGTGTCAGTGCTGCAAATGTAGGCAGGAAAGAAGAGGTAGGTAGGATGGCTGTATTTAGAAAAAGTGGGGGATTATATCTTCTTTCACATAGCCTTAGTGAACCTGCTGTGAAGGAAAGAATTAAGCTTAGCTGGGAACCAATTAATTTGAGTTCTAACTAAGTTCAATTTGATTTGAGTCTCTAGAGAAGAGAGCTGAAAAATAGAAAATTTGGAAAAAGTGAAATGTTTTAGTTCAACATTTTGAGATGTGATATTTAAAGTCAGTTAATACCAATGTTCATGTCCTAGACTGTAAGGTTGTTTTAATCTTTAAATATAAATGTTGCTGTACTGTAGGTCACATGTTGTACATTTGAGTCTGATTTGAAACACTGAAGAAGTTTTTGCCACCAAAAGTTAATTTTTCAGATACTGGTATACTAGAGCTGTATGTAATGCTAGGCAGGGTGTCCTGCTGATGTGGAGCATGCGGGCAGAGCAGCCTGTGTCTCTGGGGAGAGATAAGGCAGCTCTTTGCTCATGGCTTCTGATAGTGCACACAGCCTTTTCTGTCATCTACTTATGTATTAGCTCATCTGCTGCAAGTGTGTGGAAGGATGGCCGGGATGTCATTTCTAAGCAGAGCAGTTGCAACATGGTGCCACTCCTGCCTGCATCAGACTGGACAATTGGTGGACAGTTGCCTGTGGGATGCTGGGTTATAGGTAGCTAAAGCTGATGGAATAGCTGAGTTTTACAGTTTCAGAAGCATTTTTTTAACAGGGAAAAATAATCCTGGTTCATGTAGGTCTATACAGGAAAGCCGAAGCACTTTTTTTTTGGTACTACAGCATGCCACTCTTTCTGCTCTTCAAGATCACACCAAAAGCCTGAGGCAGAAACCTAATGGTTTAGGGTGTAAATGATCAAAGTCTCACAAAATGATCAGCCCTGGAAGACAGAGCTTTACAAATATGGCTAGCAGGCAGTCTTAATGAGGAGCAGCCCCACCAGCCAAGCCTGTAGTTAAGCCTGAAAGGGGGATACAGCTTGTGGAGGGATGTCTTTCCTGTGATGACAAGCTGCTGTGGGTGACTTTGTGGTGCCATAGCGTGACTGCTGAGTGCTCACTCTGCTCACATGTCAGGCACAACGTGGGGAACTCCTGGAGCTGGTGGGACCCTGGGCATCTCCTGCACACCTCCCCACTCACTGGCTCCAGCCAGCTGCACTGTCCTGACAGCGCAGCTGTTCACTGAAGGCCCTATGAGCTGCTTGCCTTTTGTTGGCCATGCAGAACTGAAATGGTTCTTAAAAGAAGCATCAACCTTGTCCAATTAAGGATCGTAGTAGATTTGATTTTTCCTCTTTGCCAGCGTGACCCTGAGGTGAGCTGCTGAACTTGCTAATGCTGTGGTTTTCTTGTTTCTTTGTTCATGGGCTGGTGTGTGCTATGGACGTGCCTTCTGAGAGGAGAAGTGGTGGTAAGCTTGAGACTGCATTCTCCTTCCAAACAGTACTCCTTTGGAGTCCTAATTAAAGGGATCATTGAATCAGCTAAATTGCCCATCTGTTGGGTTAAAGCTCAAAGGGAGGAAATATATAAGGTTAATGTTCTGATTTACCAAGCTTTATTTTCCTTCCCAATTTAATTGGCATCTATTATTCAATGAGGTAGTAACCATTAGAAGAAAACATCTGCATAAGTATGGTGATGTCGGATATGACTTGTAAATGTGGAATTTTCAGGATGAACTTTTCCTGAATGGATGAGTTATTTTATTACCTTGGTAGTCTACTTCATAGTAGCAGCAAATCTCAACTCTTGTTAGAGAGAGGCAATTAGACTACCTGGACCACTATACTGATGAGAATATCTAATGGAAGTTGTTCCCCTATTCCTAAGTAACAAAGTAGTCCCGTTATATATCCCTGTGTGAGGAACTTGTGTGGCAGATGCTGGATCTATGCAGGAGTTCCCCTGGAATGCCAGCATCAGATCTTAGGGTTTCCCTTCTAAAGGACCACTGTCATCTGTTTAGCCAAATTCTCCAACGTCACAATCTTCTTCAGACAGTATGTGAAGATCTTTGTTATTTTTGAATTGGCAAAAACTTTCTTCCTTTTTATTAAAATCTTTGCCCCAGTGGGTGACTTAACTGCCTGGTAAATGAGTGCAGGACATGCTAAAGTTTTACTTCAAATGGAGAAAACCAATCATAATGTTGATATAAATAGGCGTTGCTGCTCGTCCGTGTTGTGTGAAATTTCCAGTTTGCTTGCTCTTCCAGAAAAGATGTAAAAAGAGGGAAAACTACTATGTAATGAAAACAAGAAAAAATTTCCTTAGAGCCTTCTCAGAACAGAATGAGTCCTTGGTCTGCACATTTCTGAGTGGTCACGAAAGGGAAGTATAGCACTCTAAACTGGAAGCTTTTTCTTGTTGGAGCAAGTGGATCCATTCAGGCTTTGAAATGGCAGAGAAGTATGGCCACTTTCTGTTTTCCCAATGCAAACAGCTGAGGGATAAATGGGAAGTCATTGCTACATAACAAAAAACCCACAACCCTTAATGGCAATAACTCCAGCCAGCACAAAGCGGATTTCTCCTGGCTGGAAAGAAAAGCAAACTATCATGTGATATTGTGTCTGAGATAGTACCTTTCTACCTTTTCCTTGTACCTTTTACTTCCCTCCATTCTACCTCCCACCCTGAAAGGGACATTGGGAGAAGTCAGGGTAATTCTTTGATAGGGAGAAGAAGTTTTCCTAAGAGGATTTGGTCTGTACTAGGCTTTGTCCTCCCTAATGAGACTGCATTAAGAATACCTAAAGGATTCTTTTAGGGTTATATTAAAATATAAAAACTCATCTCAGTAGTTTTAGATAATTGATTATCAATAGGATGTTTATTATTCCTACCTCTCCTCCTTTTGCTGGGCAAGTTAATATGAACTATTTGATTTGCTTTTCATTAGTGAGAAGCTTTTAAGATGTTAATCTTCTGATTAGAAAATCTGGATTGTTAATGACCTGAATCCTGAGGACTTCTGGGCTTTGAGAGGCACATTTTTAATCACATTTTTCGCTCAGTTCTGGCACACACAGGACATGTGGCTTAGAAGAACATTTGTGGGACAGCCTTAACTTGCTAGCACTTGCATCCTGTGGTTTTGGAACTTGATTACAGTGCTTCTAGATGTCTTATAACGTGGCTATGTCATGCTTGCTATGCTGTGTGGTGTTTTGTAATATATGGGGAATGTACTTTGTCTAGTGAGGAAAGCTTGCTCTAAGAAGTTTGGTGTCATTACAGCTAGGGTGATTCTTTGTCTGTAAATGACCCTTTAAGGCTTTTAGGGACTTGGTACAGTATGTTGACCTTGCTTCTTGGAAATGTTTAACATCAGACAAGAGGTTTTCTTGAATCTTTTTCATCCTATTAATGTGAAGTCAAATTATTTTGATCTAGGTAAACTTACTGTCAGTACACTCTCTTGCCCTTCTGCTTTCACTTATTGTTTCTTGGTTAGCCAGATTTTTGTGGAAAGTGTCTTTCACTGCTGCTTCCAAGTAGCCCATGGCCTAGCAACCAGGGAGGCTTCCGATATGCTAGTATATAAAAAAAACAAACCCAGGAGTTTTTGTCTTGTTTTAAAGTAATTGGCAGTGCACAACTGTGTTCTCTGCTGGAAGGTCTCTGTGCTTTTCACGCCATGTAGTCATATTTTTAACATTCCTTGAAGGTAAATTGGAGTGTATCCAGAGAAGGGCAACAAAGCCGGTAAAGGGACTGGAGCACAACTCTTGTGAGGAGTGGCTGAGGGAACTGGAGTTGTTTAGCCTTGAGAAGAGGAGGCTCAGGGGAGGGAGACCTTATTGCGCTCTACAGCTACCTCACAGGAAGTTGTAGTGAGGTGGGTGTTGGACTCTTCTCCCAAGTAAAGGACAAGAGGAGATGATCTTAAGTTGCGTCAGGGGTGGTTTAGATTAGGTATTAGGAAAAATTTCTTCACCAAAAGGGTGGTCAGGCATTGGAACAGGCTGCCCAGAGAGGTAGTGGAGTCACCACGCCTGGAGATGTTCAAAAAATGTGTAGACATGGCACTTCAGGACATGGTTTAGCAGACATGGTTGTCTTGGGTTGACAGTTGGACTTGATCGTAGAAGTCTTTTCCAACCTTAAACATTCTATGATTCTGTAAAGTTACAAGCTCACAAAAGGACACCGTGGTTTGTGAGATGATGCTCGTTGCTATCCCTGTGTTGCAACTGTATATGCAGAAAGTACTGATATGGAAACAAAAGATAACACAAAGTGATGTTGCTAGTAACTGTTGAAATTCAAAGCTTAATAACGTTCTGTTGATGAGCGTCATTTTTTTGAGCTTTACCATGGGTTAATGTGACTATCTGTGACTAAGTAGCATGACAAGTAGACATACTGGAAAGTTAGACTTTACTGCAGATGTGATGATAAAAGGCTGCCTTCTCACAATTAGCACAAAGGCTTGAACAAAAAAAGTCATCCTGAGCGGTGAAGTACAATCTGTTTAACATACAAATTGAATACAGAAGTGATCTGTTTTAACATACAATTAACTTGAGAAATTAGTGTAAGGAGAATAAAAAGGCTTAAAGATACGAATAAAAATTAATCCACAGTTGCACTTAGTGGGATAAAATTAAGAGGACTATCCATCATTTTAACAATCTTCTGTCTGGAAGATACCTCTTTAATAGTATTCTAACCATATCATAGCCTGTGATAGTTAAATACCTGGACATTTGATGGGATGTGACTGCTTTCCTTGAAGCTTTCACTCTTTGTCAGATGAAAGAAATGAAACCAAAACAGAGCAGCCATTGTCTGTTACTCTAAAAGCTGCCAGATGATTAGCAGTCCCCTATTTTTTTTATTCTTTGAACATGCAGACTTTTATGCTTAAATTTAATGCTTGTTGCTTCATGCTATGCACCCTCAGCCTGTTGGAAGCAACTGGCTAATCATCATCTTTTTATTTCCTGTGACTAGCTTGGTTTCAGGAAGGGCTGAGCACCAGACTGATGCCATGTCACTGGAGCAGCTCAATAAGATTTGCAATCTGAATGCTAATCTGGTCTCTTGTACAGTGACTCAAGAAGCGTGCTGCACGTGCAAGAACACGCCCTCGAGGCGGTTCAGACCGGGGTTCTGCCCTCTGTTTGCCTAAAGGATAACAAAGAGAAAGTTTCTTGGCTTTCCTCTGCCTTTTGATTTCTCAGTCTGTAAGATGAAGGTTATAAATATAGGTTCATTAGTTGCTTTGTTAACAATCAACAAGTTGAAGGAATGGATTTAATGAATCAATGTAGGGTGTTACTTATATTTAAGATGTCAGGTATCATCTGAAATGTTTTGCTGACAAGATTTGTTGAGTTTTGGGGGTTTTTTGTTTCCTGAGAAAAGTGGTCAGTATGATTTGGTGAGATGCGCACCATTTGGGTGGTGGGGAACACAGGCTGCAAAGGCTTTTTTTACACATGGAAAAGGCTTTACTGGATATGTTGCCATGAGAGTTTTGTGATGCTTGCTCTGTTAAGGAACTGCTGGTCCTGTTGCTGTGCAACATTAGAGCATCTGAGTATCTTCACACATCCTTGTGTGTTAGACATGAATTGAGAATGTGATTAGCAGCTCTGACACTGAGCTGCTAACAAAATATGGCTGGTCTGCTCCATGCTTCCGGTGTGGACTCTGGCCTTTGCCTTTAAATTGTACAGAGTTGGGTTGATTTAGGTTATACTTTTTCAAAAAGAAATCATGCTGTATCAGCAACCAGCCTGGCTCCTGCATTGCTAAAGAATGGCTAGGCCTTTCACAGAGTTTAGGGGTAGAGCAAAGGAGGGCAGGGATTATTTTGACATCATGATGCAATCAGCTTAGTATGTAGCTTAACATCACAGCTAAGCTATATTAAAAGCCAGTGGCTGAGCTGGTAACATAACACAGTAATCTTAAATTAAAGAAGGGCCTGGTGGATGACACGGATCCTCACCCATCTCTTAGCCCTCAGCCCAACAAGTATCCAGTGCTGTTCCTTCAGGTTTTCAGTTTGCTTTTTTCTCTTACTGGAGTAGAAATGTTCTGGGTCCAAATTTGGCCTAGATATTTCTCAGCTGATGGCTAGCCTTCTGTAAATGATCACTGAAAAATCTAATTGAACTTCTGCTGTGTCTTTTCAGCTTCTGCATTGATGATGCTCCCCTGTCCTTAGGAGGTGGTCTTCTACCAATCATGAAAAGGGGAGCATCTAAAAAAACAAGCTCTAGTTCATGTGCCACTTGATTATATCTAGGTATGCATGTTGACCTCATTGTAAATGAGAAGTTTGGTTTCCTAGGCTTTTAAGCAGAGCCACAGAGCAGGAGTTATAAGGATCTTTTCTAACTATAGAAGCATGTCACATAGTTCAGTTTCTCAAATAGCAGCTGCCCTGTTAAGGAATGCAATTCTTAAAGGATGTGTTGAAAAAGTTGCAATGTGCTTGTGGCTTGTTTTCTTTCTTCTTGCTTTCTTAGAGCTACAAATAGAATTTTGTTTGTGATAGCGCAAGGAGAAGTTTGTTCTTTGTATCCTTAAATGTGCCTTGTATGTGGCAATCTGCAAAGAAAAGGCTTTTATAGCTGTAAAGTATCTGATCAGACTTAAGAAAACAAGCTGTTTCTTGGCTCAGATTTGCTTAGACAAGTCTGAGGTTGACAACAATATATTTAATGCCAGATAAAATTGTCATTCCTTCATGAGTCAGATTTATCAGTGATACTGTCTGGTGGAGCATAATGGTGCAAGTGACTTCTCTAGACAGCTCTCTAGAGGCTGCTGCAGTCTTAATTAAAATGAAATTTTTTTCTTATGGCCTTATGCTAGCATATTAAACAATTTTCTACAATGACCTAAACAGAGGAAGAAATTAAAATGGCTAGAATTGAGAACTTAAAAAAAACCCAAACAAACCAACACCCATACAAAGAAAAACACCCCCATGACTACTTTGTGAAATGACTCATTCAAAGGCAGAAGACAAGCCCCTTGCAAGTAAAGTCTGTTTTACAAATATTGTAGAAGCTGGAAAGGCTCATTCTGCTGTATGGGGAGGTGTATGAAACTCAAATGTCTTGAATTGCAGCTCTTAGTGTGAGTCAGGCCCTGTATGGCTTCTGAAGTGTCTTTGCTAGATGTTTGTGTATTTTGTTTGGGGTTACACATTTGGAGGTGGGAAAAAATCTAGGTGTCACTCCAAAACTGACAGCTACTTTTTGATGTGGCTTACTGTGAGAGGTACTAAATAGCTTTTTAAGCTAGCTTTTAAAAACAGCTTTTTTGTTACTTGTCACTTGTTTCTAGAAGACTGAACGGAAAGCCACATAAGAGGCACACTTTCACAAAGACTGTGAAGAATTCATGAAGAGGTGATCAGAATTAGTTTTAGCATTCATTTGTAAAGCCTGAAAACTAACCTTCACGGTTCCTTTTCAGTACTTTTGAACTAGTTGAAATTCCTGGAGAAAGAGTGCATCTAAGGTTGTTGTGAACTGATGTTTGGTTTGCTCACAGACTGTTCTTCCCTCTGGATTAAAAAATCCTGACAAGATAATCCAATTGAGATCATAATCTTGTTTATAGCTCGGATCTTGCATCACAGGAGATGCATCAGTCTTCAAGTCAGCACTGGTACACAAATAAAAGGTTTGGGTGAAGGAGGCTGTGGACACCTCAAATGTTGTCTTAAAATCTGGAATCACAAATTAGGATTTTTTTTTCTTTTTGAGAGTTACAGACTGAGGTGGAGGAGGAAATTCTAGAAAATTGTAGTCCTGGAAGCAGGGAGAAGAACCCAGGGACATGCAGGAAGGGAGAAGGCAGATGCCAGCAGCGTGGTGCAGGGTCACTGTACCCCCAGGACAGCTGGAAAAGGAGCTGCTTGTCGTGATTGGGGGGGGTGGGGGTGGTGAAGATCCTTTCCCTGTACTTCAGCAAAGCGAGCGTGCAGGGAGCAGGTGGGGTTTGGCTCAGTGTGGAAACTCTCATCTGCTATCCTGAAGAAAAAAGGGAAGCAGAGCTGTTAGAGTTCCTGTAGCGTTCTTCTGGCCAGGGCTTCACAGGGAAGTGATGCCTGGGGTGGCTGCACCTTCTTGGCCAGAATGCTGGTGCCTGGTGTAAATGCTTAGAAATCCCTGGTAAACCCCAGTCTGTGGTGGATCAGCTTCTGCTCATCTTTGCTTTATGCTGCGCTGGTACACTGTAAAGTGCGGTACACTGCCCTATCACTTCTTGTTCTGGTATTGACTTGGCTAAGCTAGGGATGTTTCATTGACTCTGAAGCTGTTATTTTGAAAGAGTTTTGTTATTTCTTAGTTTTGTTTCTATGTACTACTGAATTTTCAGTCAGAGATTTTTCTAATAAGCACAAATTTCACACTGGAGATAGTTTCTCTGCCAAGGTACAAGTTGTGTTATGGGAGCTGTCAGACACATGCTACTTTGGCAGGGACTGGCGACTTTGATGGTCGGTTGTCTTTTTTTTGGCAAACTTTATATTCACCATACCTGTTGTCTCTCAAAGGCACTGCTGGGTAAAAGATGTGTTCGTGAACTTGTTTAATGTGAGCTTGGTATATAACCACACAGTAACTAGTGGTGTACTCAGTTGTTCCACCTTCAAGTTCAGCCAGTTGTTGCCCACTGTTCAAACTACTGATTGTTTGTTTACCATTTGGGGGCTATAGTGAGATGTGCTGGTAAGGCATGTGCATATGCAGATGCCTCTGTCCACTGCATGAATAAAGATATCTGTTCCAAGAACTCTGGTGTATTAGGTCATGAGTGGATTTACCAGATAGAATGAAAATAGAGCCTCAGATTGCTCCAACAAAGCTGGAGTCTCATTTCAAATCAGTGATGTACCAGGCTCTGGGAAAGTTTTGGAAGTAGACTGATACTCTGTAAGTGAAGGAAAATTAGAAGGAAGTTTCCCTTTACCACTGATGTTTGTCTTATGGTTGTGATTTCCAGAGTGTATTGAAATTGGGAGCTCACACAAAAAACAGTTCAAGCCAAGAACCTTAAGCATAGCTCTTGTTGCAGTTAGGGAAGATTTAATGTGTGTCTCTGAAAGACTTAACTTGAGCATAACTCTTCTGCAACCCTGCTATGCATACAGGACTTTTTTCAGTTTACAGGTCACATGGGTATATGTGTTTTGGCATAGTCAGTTTTCTAAAATCAAATATTCTTGACTTTTGTTTCTAGGGTCACATGATTCCTTCAGCTACTGGGTTGATGAGAAATCTCCTGTGGGACCAGACCAAGCCACAGCCATCAAACGTTTGGCCAGAATTTCTTTGGTGAAAAAGATCATGAAGAAATGGTCAGTGACTCAAAATCTGACGTTCAAAGAGCAGTTGGAAGGTGGGATCCGCTACTTTGATCTGCGTGTATCTTCCAAACCTGGGGAAACAGGACAAGAGATTTACTTCATACATGGCTTGTTTGGCATCAAAGTACGGGATGGGCTGAAAGAGATTAACACTTTTCTTGAGCAGCACCCCAGGGAAGTAATCTTCTTGGATTTCAATCACTTCTATGCCATGGATGACAGCCATCACTACTTCTTGATCAACAGGATCCGCTCAGCATTTGGATCCAAACTTTGTTCCGTTGAATGTGTAGAATATGTGACATTACAGTACATGTGGGAGAGGAAACACCAGGTAGGAAAAGGATCTGTCATGTTTTTCACACCCAAAAGGTTAAAATTTAAATAGAGAAGCTGGGTGTGGTTCTCTGAAGTATTGGACCAAGGATGCTGCTGACAATTTAAAGCCCGCTAGGGCCTCCTTCGTGTTGTGTATATGTTTTTCCCACTGTTTATGTGCAGCTGTGTAGCCCCTCAATCCATGGCATGGCTAGACTAGGTCCTGCTTCCAAGCATGTTTTTTTAGATACTTAAATGGTAGTATCCTTGGTGCCTTGTCCTCATTACAAATGGATTTCTCTTCTGGAAGAGCATGTTGTGCTGCTGAATTATGTTGGTGAGGATTTGATAAACTGTTGTCTCTTTGGCCAGTGTAAAGCATAGAAGCTTTAAGATGACAAGGTATGGTATGGAATTTCTTAGTTCCTTTGCAGCCATCCAAACCTATAGTGGTAAGATTAAATGCCTCTTCTCTGTGGCAAGTGCTCCCATGCATACACACAAACCGAGAACTGGGTTTCAGCAACAGCATGGAACTATTAAATCGCAAAATACATGAGGCTTTGAGGAATTCCTCTGACCTCATGCTGTCGGTACTAGGGTCCAAAATGAATCATTTGTAAGTCTGAGTGTTAATAAAAATTGTTGCATCTTTGTGCTATCCTCTTCTAGAGGACCACCTTACAAGGCATAAAATACTGACTTTTGATTTAGAGAAGATTTTGCTGACAGCAAGACTGACTTTGGCATCTCATGCAGTAAGTGCAAGCGGAATGCCGTTATGCCAGTTAGCCCGGTACGCTTTAGCCACTTCACAGGAGTTATACAGAAGATGGCAAGACTGCTAAAATACTTCAAGTACAGATGTAATATTCTCTGACAGCACTTTGAAATGCTTTTAAGCTGAAGTCTTTGAATGACGTTTCAATATACTCCTGGCAACTTTTTCATTTTAAAACGGTGACCCTTAAAGCCTGAAGCAATCCTGTCCTTGTAGCCAACGAAAATGATCTCCATCTCCTTTGTTGGCGATAAGTAACAAATTTACTGACATTCATGACTCTGTAGCAGCTTCTTTTTGCTTGGTCCTCTTTTTTTCTTTCACTGCTGTGCTAGCTGCAGTGAACCAACATCCTGTTTAAATATAAATAGTAGAGTTGTAAATTTTTGTGTTTTTCTTTGTTCTATTAGGTTCTCATATTCTACCACTACCCTTTGTGTCGGGAATACCCCTTCCTCTGGCCAGGGAATAAAATGCCGGCACCATGGGCTAATACAACCAATGTGCACAAACTGTTACAGTTCCTGGAGACCACCCTTGAGGAACGCAGTCGTTATGGGACTTTTCATGTTTCTCAAGCAATTCTCACACCTCGAGTGAAAACTATCGCACGACATCTAATTCGTGGTCTGAAGAACACACTTGTTCATAGGTAAGGACTTGTCTTGATTTCTCAGTTCTTACTTACCATGTTTCATGTTAAAAGAAGCACTGAGTAAGCAAGAAACTATGAAATGTTAACTTAGAGGGAAGACTTGATGAAAGCATGCAGTTTTGCTTCATTACTATGGCTTGAGATACTTGCAGTCATTAGAGAATTCTTGAAAATAATTAACAGGGTATATATGTAATTGTGTTTCCTGGTAATTTGAACTCTTTCTGAATGTGATGTGATTTCATAAAACATGGACGAGACTTGTTGTTTCAAATGAATAATTCCAAATTGGCTAAACCTGAATTTAGGGATAAAAAAGCTTGTGCCAAAGGGTAATTGCCAATTTGTAGGCTTATTTTTGCATTTGTCTGTACAAATCTATCTTAGTAATTTCAGTAATGCCTGAAGATTTATGACCTGGGGCAGTATTTTATCTTGGGGATTTTTTTTACCAAAAATTAGATTAACAATTTGTCTCTTTTTGTATACTACTGACTGTTGTACAATTAATTTGCCCATGAGTAAGACCATTAGAAGAGGGTTTTGCTTTGAGTAGCACAGAGTGCCAGTGACTTTCAATAGTGTTAACAGCATTACCAGAATAGGTTCCATGTGACTTTATGGCGTTATCACCTTGCAGCATGGTTGCTAAAAATTGCCAGGACTATGACAGTCTTGGTGGGATCTGGTCTCTTAGCTCACTGTTTAATATTGCCTGTTTTGATGTCACCAACAGTTTATTGTGCCATTGTGATCTTAAGTTCTAAATTATGCTTGTGCAGGTGGTCACAATGGGTCTAATTTGATCAGCAACTGATCTTAATATTAAGCAGTCAAATGCACATCTTCAGCAGCCAGTTCACGTTTCCTTTTGGAGACTCATTGGTCACTTTAGAAGTAATTACAGTATTATTTTGAAGCCAAAGTCAGTATAACTTATTTTCTTAAAAATCCTTTCTAAAAATAGGAAGTGGTGTGCTTTTTGCAGTCCCAAAGTTGTTGGTGGAAGTAAGGAAATTCCAGGTGAAGTATGAATCATGGAGTTTTTGTCTCCTTCCTGTTTACAGATATTAATCTAGCAGAAGATAATTAAATCCAAATTATGTTTGCCACAATATATTCAGGTCTCCAATCTGGCTTGTGCTTTGTCCACATCTGTGTGGTCAGCATTAGACACTAGATGGTGCTCAGGTGCTTTAACACTGGCTTTTGCTGTCACAAATTGCACAAATGTAAATGTGTGCCTGGTAGGGATACTTAACAGAAGTCACAGATGTAACTTACATCTGGGTGCTGCATATTGAATGTGCTGCTGTCTCATGATTAAAGGAGAGATTGTACTGAACTTCTATTTTTTTTGAAGTAGTAAATGATAATCTAATTTCATGGAATGGGAAAGCAGGTTTGTTTCAAGTCAGTCCTGATACAGATCTGGGCTGTAAGCCACTGGTAGGCTGGAATCCTGCCTTTGCTCCATCCCTTTCCCTCAGCCCCTTTGTTACCATTTGTTTAAAAGTAAACTGTGAAAATTTAAAATAGATGCTACTGTTTGCTAAAGCATGATTGCTCATGTACATTGACACATACTAGCTGATTTGTATGTGTAAATCTGTCTTTGCATTTCTGTGTAGATGTCTGCCTTTTCATATGGAAAGTTTGCCCTGGATATGATTATTTAAGTGTTCTTGTGCTCTTGCTAAATGAGGAATGTGCAACATTCACACTTAGCTGGCTAAAGTATGGTGTGTCCCTTAACAGGGACAGTAACTCTCCAAGTTCTCTTGGTTCTTAATAAGACTTTTTTTTTTCTGGAACAAGAGCTGTGGGATGATTTCAGGGTTTTTGTTGTTTTTTCTTCGTCATCCTGTTAATTTGCTTGCCTACCATCTTCATGCATAATTTTGTATGCATATTATGGCATTAATTTAAATACTTCTAATATATTTAATCATTTGTCCCTAACTGCTGAAAACCCTGGTCTTTACATGTTAGAGTGCAAAAAGTCTTGTGCAGACCTCCGACTTCGACTATGTACAAGAAATTACTTGAAATTCCTCCCCACAGTAGAATTTCAAACTACATTTAACTCAATTGCTGACACACCTCACCTTTCTCTGGTTATAGTGATGTATGGTGGGATGTTCAATCTCTATAGAGCTGAGGGCTCAATTCTGGGTTTGGTTTACCCCAATCCCATTGCTGTGGGTAGGTCTGGAGGCTGAAAGGAGTCTGGTAGAAATGCAGTGTGCTGCCCCCAACACTTTCTTTGTTGCTGACCGTAAGGCAGAGGTGGGTGGGGAAACATCTCGGGCCATGTACACCCTTGCTTTCTGCTGTGCTGAAGTCTACTGTGAAATTAAGCTTTTGGTTCAACATGTACTTAGGTAAAAACAAACCAGGATGGAGGGAATGGTAGTGCAACATTAAATCCTGAAGCACAGTCTGCTCAGTGAATACAGAATTCACAAATGTTATTTTGTATGCATGTGATAATTTTATTATTGATGACTGACTGACCAGTATTTCTATTTGATAGCTAATGACCACATGCAATGTTAAGCGCTCTTCTCATCAGCTGGTGGCAGTCAAGACCTGACCACAAATGTGAGATAATAACGTAATTTGTAAACACATGTTGTATTTGAACTGAGTATGTATAGAGAAGAGTCTTAAAATGTTTAATTTTCTTTATTTCAATTTCTTTAGGAACCTGCCCATGATTTTGAATTGGGTGAAAGCACAGAAGCCAGGTGTTATGGGTGTTAACATAATTACATCAGACTTTGTGGAGCTGGTTGACTTTGCTGCTACGGTTATTGCATTAAACGACCTCCTTTTAGAAGAGGATGAATCTGCAACTAAATCCTGATTGCTGTCCCACTTGTGCTCCTCAGTGGACATCTTTGAACTATGTTAAATGTTTTAAGTGAAACCTATTGTAATCTGTTTATCTAAAAAAATGTTTTCTAGAGAAAACATGTTTAAACATGATGTACAGGCGTATCCGTTCTCCCAGTGCTGTGTGGATCTGAATGGAACAGAAAGTACTGTCTGAGTGCTGCTGCGTGTCTGTGGTTACGTGTTTGACTAAGTAATGCACACATCTGCTGCAGTCCGGCGCGGTGTCTGCCTGCCAACAAGAGGCTGGCCTCCGGAGCAGATGTACCCGATTATGGTGTGCGTCTCCCTGGTGATTGGACTCACCATGCCCTCGTGCGTGCGTCCTGCTTATTTCTCAACCCCAGGGCTCAAATCAAGGATCGCTGCTGATCCCTTAGCAGCAGCGGGACCAGGCCGGCCGAGACAGTATTGTTCTTGGGCCACCTCAGGTATAGCTGGGCTCAGCTGGAGGCTGCTGCTGTATACGTTATGTTGTTTTAGATGCTACCTTGGACTTACTTGAAGAAACGATATGCTGTTGTTCAAGGGGAAGCTGTTACACTGCGGTGAATATCTGAACTGTCTTTTGGGCCTGAGAGGCAAAGGCTTGGCACGCTCTGCCTCTTTGGACTCGAAACTCTTCTTCTGGACCTCTTTATTTTACTTTAATACTATAATATGTTTATTGCAACCATATTTAAGTGTGTTTCTTTTGGCATTAATTTGGAGAATATTTCAGTCTTGAAACTGAGGATTATAACTCACAAGTTTCTGAATTCCTGTTGAGACATTTGAGAAACCACAGTGCAACCTTTCTATTTTGCTTGCTGGTCACTTGTTTTGTTTTTTTTTCCATCCAACAAGTTTTCTTTGGGGAAGGTCCCTCACCCAGATGGCCTTTCCTAGAAGGAGATGGGCTAAGTGGGAGTTTGCTTAGTATTCAAAGAACTAGAGCTGTTAGGGACTGCTCAAAACCCAAATATTGAATCTCTGATTTGCAATGTGACAGTGAATTCCAAAATCAGACCCAAAAGTGGTGCTTGTAGTCAGAGCGCCGCATCTATGGGGGAGAAATTTCCCTGGCCTGCACCCACTTGTGACAAAGCAAGCAATAGTCACACAGGCAGGCGTCAGTGCTGCTTCTTTCTGTAGTCATAATCATTTTTGTGTTGATTCACAACAAAATGTGGCTGTGTGTGCTTGAGCCAATGCAGTCACATGTTAGTACTTATCAGCACTTAATTGACTAGCTGATAGCAGTCCTACAGTCTGATTTATCTTTGGTTTAAAAAAAAAACCAAAACAAAACTGCAACACAAGTGACTGATTAAGATACTTCTCTGCTCAATCATCTTCCTAAAGCAACTGTTGGTGCACTAGTTACTCAATGATTATGAATTTGTATTAGTCTAAGCTATTTACAGTAGAACGGATCATCTTTCTTCAAAAGAAAAGTAAATCTCCAGTTCTACAGTTCATTTTGTTATCATATCCTGTGTCTGCCATTGTGGTCTGACAGCCCAGAAAAATCCAAAACCTCTTTTCTTGCTTGTCACAAACTGAACTCAGGACAAGTTTATCTAAAGGTTTGCAAACCTTCCATGTGAACCTTGGCCAAGTTCTGAGCAGACTGTAATCTGATTTATCTGTTTGTGGCATGGTTTTCATTAGTTCCTTGAACTTTTTTTTTTAACGGAATCCTTTTTCTAAAGGAGTTGGGCATGGGGGGGGTATGTCTGTCTCAAGCTGTCTTCCCCCTTTCTTCTTGTATTTCAGTGACAGGGGCAAGTCATGAAAATCAATTTTTGGGAACTAAAGCTCATCTTTCTAGTTTAAAACTTCCTTTAAAAACTCTAGCAGGAGGTTTTTATTTTTGGTGTGTTTTTTTTAATGACATTGTTGGAATCTGTTTCAAACAGCAGTATTTTGTTTGTAAAGTTATTGAAAATACCTGGATTTTCCTTAGCTGAATCTTGTTTTAACCTACCTTTCTCATGGCCCCAACTGAAACTCCCTGGTAGTGTTAAATGTATGGATTTGATTTCAGTGGGTTTTTAGTGCAAATTGTCTTAGAGCTCAGAACTTGGAAGAACTTGGTTTGAACGCTGATGAGGCAGAAATAATACGTTTGCGAGGTTTCCTGCAGAACTGGAGGACAAGGTAAGAAGGTGATGAGTATGAAGTTTGCGTTCAACTCTTAATATTTTTTTTTGTACTGTATATATCTACCTCAAAAGAGATTGATTGGGCTTAACCAATATTTATATTGTGTGTGCAGAGTAATGAGTGTGGTGTTAGTCCTTGTATTGTATTTATTTGAATAGATGTGATGGTTGTAACTCAGGGCTTTTGTTAGATATTTTTAAGTACAAACTCAGAAGTTTCTCTAACATGTTTGCTGTTAGGTCTTCCTTCTTGAAATAGGACAAAGGCATGCTAGGTGTTAAGAGTGTTAGCGGAAGGAGAAGAAATGGAAAATAGCTTTAGGATTAATGAAGTGGGGGAGGAAAAAAAACACATTTCTGTAAGTTTGGCCTGTCTGAAGAGACTCAGGCGTCACTTCAGAGCAGTGTGTGGTGTTTTGCCTCTATGTGAGGAACCTGGTGGTCTCAACAGTGAATTGGGCAATTGGCAGGTACAATTGCCCGCAACAGGATCTCTCCTGTGGATGCTCTGGGCAATGTTAATGCTAACGTTTAGAACTGGCTTTAGGGTAGTCCTAAACCGTCCTAAGCAATATGAACTACCTTTCTTCTGTTACACATTATAGCCCATAACAAAGCTACCATTGTAACAGGCTTACCTCTCTGGCACAGCACCGCAGCATATCCAGATTCCCTCACACTTTGCAAAACGGAGCTCATCCAGACCTGGACTCTGGGCTGCGGACTCTATTTTTCAGCATTATAAAAATAAAAAGGTGAGCTGGGCAGGAAGGGAGGATCAGGGAAGTAGGTCTGTAGTTTGCATCTCGTGCCCACATTGAAGGTGTGGCAGCATTTGGCCAGGTTTCAGGCAGCAGAGTGGAGCAGGTCTGGCAGGTGAGTGACAGTGGCTGCAGCTTGGGCTGAGACACTTGGCTGAGAGTCTGGTCCCTGAGCGGGCTGCAGCTGAGTAGACTGTGGAGCAGCTAACAACCTACCAGGTCATGGATGTATGAGCTTGAGGAAAATAAAGATTGGCATGAATACAGGAGAAGGCTGAGGGTTCTTTGTTGATGTAGACCTGCATTTGTGCAATGCAGTGGTTTAGTCTTGCTTGTATCTTCCCGAAGCAGTGGGGTTCACTTTTAAACAGTTTAGGTGGAAAACTTCTCCAGAAGAATTGATCTGAGGACTTGACTGTTCTATAGGTGCTGGGAGAAGAAAAGCCAGGAAACTAGTAGCTGCTTGAGGCAAAGTACGTACTTGAATTGCATATGCTTGAATAATTAGTTGTATGGTTTGTTATTATGGATTCAGGTTACTTATACTGTCACTTCTCTTCTAATGTGCAATCACTGTATGCCGATCTCACTAGTGGTATGTTCGTTCTGGCACTGATCACTGCCATGTGCAATTCAAGGGCATACCTGAGGTGGAGGAGACCTCTGTATATATGTATATCTGATGGGAAGTGGCAGGGAGAAGGTTGTTAGGAACCATATATGAGTTTTTAGCATCTGACTGTGTGCTCGTAGTTGAAAACAAAGAGGAGTTACTACTAGATTTTGCAGACTATTAATTGCTCAGCTCCTTATTTGGGAACTACTATCCTGATATATTTAACAACTGAGGAGCGGGCAGTTGTAATGTTGATTTTTTTTTTTTGGGTGGGGTTGGTTTTTTGAGAACAAAAGAAAGATTCCTGCTGTCCAATTTTACCTTGAGTACTGAAGGATATGAACTTGCATGTCCTCTGCTGTGATGGAGGGGGTCCCACCGGAGACAGTGCTGGCAAGGCAAGTTTCATGAGTGCTGTGGTCAGCAAGAGGTGTCAGACTGAGAGTCTTCAGAGCAGAAATGCTGACTGCAAAAAGGCTCCTGTTCTGCTAAACAAACTCTCTGGAGAAGAAATGAACAACTGGGGAAAATGGTATCTTTGCTCCTGACGCCTGCTGTTTTCTGTTGCATGGCTACGGAGTTAACGTGTTGGGGTGTAGAAAGTACCTGTGCTGCAAAACTGAAGGAGCGCTTCTAAGCAGGGATTTTTGGCTCAAACAGAAATAGGGCATCTGCCAAGATGCTTATCTGTTGTTCTCATCTGACTAAGCCTCTGGAAATATTTTCTTTGCGTACCTGTCTCAGGTGTCAGAGTTCATTGTTGTATCATCTAGCAGACCGGAGTTTGGGACTTTTATAGATAAATAGAAGGACATGGCCATTTTGATTTAAAATTGGTTACCTGTGGAAGTCTGACAGAGCCTGTGTGACTTGAGGTTTACTTGAATATACAATATTTAATACAGAGTCCATATGCAGTTTCAGTAAGACTTTCATCTAGAGTTGAGCATATTGTTACCCACCCCTACTAAGCAAACTCTTCAGTCAGAGGACCTCTGTTATCAGTAAAATTTCAGGCAAATTTTCAGCACAGAGAAATTATCTAATGTGATAGAACAGAGCTAACCCAAAACTTCATTTGAAATTCAAATCAGGTCAAGATGTAGTCCTTTCAGCAGTGGAAGAGAAGTTTGGGATTTTTTTTTGCTTTTCTGTGTCTGACAAATTCTTATTCCAACTTTGGTTTTTGACTCAGCAGATAGGTAGAAGAGCCAGAGCATATGCTGAAGAGCAAATAAATTTTATGCTAAGGACATGTATGTTGGGGTAACTGTAGTAAGAATATAGTGATTTACTTACAGTTGCACTTTCCAACAATAATCTTATTAGCTCTTTGGTTTAGGCTGTTAAATCCGTCTCTATTTTGTATTAAAAAAATCAGTCCCACTGATTCAATAGGTCTGTCTTGATGAAGAAATGTGTGTACTTCTGTAAGCATATTTATTTCTCTACAAGTCTTATCAAGTAAACAAGCTTTAGCTTTTAATTGTAGGGACTGGAATAGGAATGTCAGCTTTATAATTGTTTGCTGAATCTGATGATGATTTTTTTTTTTATTCCTGAATGTTTATATATTGTGCTTTGTTCATTGAAATGGGACTTCTTAGCCTTTGTTAGACCTGTGATAACTTCTGTATCTCACTTAAATTGTTCTGCAATGTATTCTTAATTCTGAAAAAAGTATTGATCAGTGTATCCTATATAAAAATATTTTTCATGGTTCTTTGATTTTTTGCTCAATGTCAAATGTGTTTTACAGATGGATTTTTTTATTTGTGCTATTTATATTGTGGAAGGGGGCAGAGGGAGCCAGGTGAAGAGGAGTTACCTATCCTCAATTTATAATTTGTACAGTTTCTCTTCTCGGCAATTTGTGCTTTACCCATCTGTCCAATTCAGTTTTGTGAAACCAGGATGCCTCATTGAACTGCAGATAAACTTAGGTTGACATCTATTTCTCTCTACTTTACTCTGAATCTGTATCATTGGGGTTTTTAATCCTGAAAATAAAAAGTACAACTTGAGTTAATCTTCTTACTGCATGTTCTGTACTGCTGGTTATTTTGATACACAATTATTACATTGAGTCAATTAACATCAGTTGAGCTGAGTTACTCCTCTGATGCAGAATGGTGTCATTGAAGGTTGTTTTTTTGAGGTGCCACATCTTGCCCCACTTGTGTCCTCCAGGTAGTCAGACCTGGACAACATCCTTATTTTTAGGATGTGCTGAGAACTCTGTGGAAGTGGTAGTGCAAAGTGATTAGAAAACGGTATATGCTTCCACTGGCATGCATGCACAGTTGTATCTCTGCCTGAACACACTAGGATAAAAGGAAACTAATGCATGCAGATGTATCTTCAAAGGCAAGTACATTTTTTTTTTTGTGCAGCCTTTACTGCTGTAATACAGGTGACAAAGCTCCATGGTAACACTCAATCAGGAAACGAAATACTGATAATGATTCCCAGAGCCTGGGCTAGTGTTGGATGCCAGTGAGATCGGAGACACCCTTCTGGGTTACTTTGAGCTTGCCTGTCTTGAGAGTGTGGGAGTACCAGGTGCAGGGAGAAGGGGAGAATGGATGACTCAGATTCCCTCATGTCTTCAGACACTGGTAATTGATGGATGCTGTGTTTGTAGATTTTTTTTTCTTTAAGTCCCAAAGGTAGACCTGGAAGTTCAGAGCCTAATCACTGCTGTCCCTACCTGTAGTCTCAGACCTTGAGGTAAGCGTTTACAAGCCAGACCAGACTAACAGTGACTCACGTACGTAGCTAGCCAATGGTTTCAGTAGTCTGCCTGCAATGTGCTGTAGGCAGGGAGCGTGCCCCTAGTTTTTACGGAGTATGTACCCATGCAGCATAAGGCTAATGTGAGTAGCATAAGCTGCCAGTGTGTAAAAACGTTGATGGTTAAGTAGCTTGCAGTAGCAGTGTTACTTCTTGCCGCCCCCCTGCCAGATACTGTTTTCCCAGGCCAGGAATCATATACCTTAGAAGGGACTTTGGGCACAAGAGCGAGCATGATTTCATTGTATTGCTTCCCTAGGGGGTTTAATAGATTTTATTTTTTTTTTAGTTTTATGCCTTTCGGCAATAGTGGACAAGGGCACGTGTGCACATGTATGCACAAAGTGCATAACTTTTATGAAGCGTATAATGAGACTGCAAAAACTAGATGCATGTTCTGCAACACTTATGCACGCCCTTTATACCTAGTTCCTCTGTTGCCACAAACCTGTGATTAGCTGTTCAAACAGAATCATTCCTGAATTGCACATGGCTTTGTATGTGCCTCTTAAGAGATACTGCTGAACCTGCATGCAGATTTTTAGCAATGGAGGATGAACTCTTCTGTGCTGTCTAAAAGAAAGGCAGCTTGAAACCCGGTGTGTGCTGCCAACCGCTCTCAGCACGTGTAGCAAGAAGATGAGCAGAATGCTGGCAGGCTCTGGAGCTGAGCAATGGCAATGTCACCAATTCGTCTGATCAGTTAGGTGACACACCAGTCATTTGCATAGACTAGAAAAGCATTTGACCAAAAAGCCTCTCTCCAATTTAAATGTAGTCAGTGAGGTCAGTTTGTCAAGCTCTCTAGTGAGCAAATGCTGGAAAAAGAAACCAAGTGATTTTTTGAACTACTGCTGGTCGGTGAGCCCAGCCGCTCTTCTTGGGGATCCGGAGTTTGGTGCTTGTTTCTGCTCTGCACAGCTGATAGCAGTGCCACTGTGTGAGTCCAGACAAAGTGGAATCTGCTGGAGAAGACAGTGAGAGCGTGACCAGGATCATAACAGGTAACTACTGTATGGATAAACTGTTAAGATAATCATACTTAAAATCAACTTTTCCTCATTTTAGAGATTGCCCTTAAATTAAGAGCAAAGGTTGCTTAGACTAGAAAATGGATGGTAGTTTTTATGTGGCAGAACTGTTTACATGGCCAAATTTGTGAATTAAAACATTTTCAGCATAATAACCTATGGGCTGAAATTGCATACAGTTGTGAATTAAGTAGTATTTCAGAGGGATGATTGCTTCTCTTGCCTACTTTGTATTGGTTTTTGATTTTAGTATTTTAAAAATAAACCAAGCTTGTTTGTTGCAAGACACCACTGCTTAGCCTGACACCTAATTCAGAAGCAGAATTGGTACAGGGGTGACTTCACACTGCTGTATCTGTCACGAGCAGTTTCTCAGTGAAAGAAAGGAAGCGACCGGCAGTACCTTGGGCACTAAGGCATGCAGGTAGCTAGCCGGTAGTTGCATAAAGTGGAAAGAATGCTGGCGCAGGCTGTCCCTTTATTGTTGAGGCAAAGACCTTAGCTGCTGGATGAACCTTTGAAAGAGTTCTGGTGACTCAGGAGATGCTGAACAACACATGAGTTGCTCTTCATGCAAAGGCTTGCAGGTTTCACCGAAATGGTCTAAAAGCTTGACTGGTGCACGCGAAGCCCAGATGGTATCTCGTGCTTGGCTTTGAAAGGGTAATTTCAGTGTTTGATCAGCATTGTAGATGCCTTTGGTGTTTCATCTCTGTTATAACCACGAGGAAGTTTTGATGCTGTTTGTGGCAAATACTGTTTGGGTTGCTCAGCGGAGGAGCAGACAAACAGCAGGCCCAGCCACGTCCCCCCAGCCCATCGCTGTGTACTGCAAACAGCACCTTGGCGTTTCGGATGGTTTTGTAGCTCTAAGACCAATTCCCCTTGCGTTGAGAATTTGGGAATGCAAAGTACAGAAGAAATTGAGAGCTGAGTTGTTTTCTATCGTGTTGCTTCTTGCAAATATGCTTTAAGAAAAGGGAAATAAAAGACTGCCTGAGGGGATGTTCCTCCCTGCATCAAAGTCATCATCTGGCAAGACTGGGTGGAGAAAAACATACATTGTTTGTTTGGTGAGCTCTGTGTAAATGAGAATTAAAGATGGTAAAAATATTTTTCTTGAATTTTCTGCTACTGAGTGTTCACTTTTCTTTTTGCTTGTAGCAACTAAGCAAAGAGTTGGCTTTCGGTATTTATTCCTGGGTTTTCTTCCAGCCTGAAATTGCAAAACCTAAAATCACGAGTGCGAGAGAGAAACAGAAACTGTCCTCAGAAAGAGGCTGAAGCAGTGGAAAGGGAGGAGGAAAGGTATGCAGTAGAGATGGTGCTGCAACTTGCCCTTTGGAATAGAAAATAAAGCTCTTTTGGTTTGGGGCTTTTTTTCTGAGACAGAACAAATTATTACACGAAGTTCACTCTTTGAATCCCATCCAGTACAAAGTTCATCTGATATGCTAAATGCAGTTCCTTGCTGACAAAAGTACTGAATTTGACTTGATTGCATCCTTTGAAAGACTACACTGGCAGCAAATAAAATACAACGTGCCAGACATTTCTCCTGAGAAAAATAACAATCACTAGTATCTCAGCCTAAATATCTGAAATGCCAAGTTTTTTCTCTCATTTTGTATTTCTTAGAGGAATCATGATCTGAACTCTGAAGCATAAGAAGCAGCCAACTCATCCTGTGTGAGAGTGGTTATTGCTGGAAAATGTGCTTTGGTCATTGCCAAAACAAAAGCAGTGTGTATCACAAAGATAATACTCTTCTGGCCCTCCATAAATCTGCCTTGAAACTGCCCTTAGTAACAGGATTGTCTGAGGTTGAATGACAAGCTGTCTCACCGCATTGTCGTCTTTGTTACACACTGCAAACACGTTTAGAGTGATGAACTGGTATTTCTCAAGACTGATTCCCCCTCGGCCCCCCATATTCTGGATACGTTCACTGTAGGTTGGCTAAAATAGTAGGTCCACAAGGGAAGAATAAGGCTGCTACAAGGATAGCTTACAGTAGCAACAGCTAATGCAATTTGGAGGATCCTAGTAACTCCTACTAGGTAATAACTTCTTTTCATAGTACTACATCTTTTGGCAGCGCCATATTCATGCCACCTAGATTTTGTGCGCAAGAGTGATTGCATTCTTAGATGGTTATTTGACTGCCATGTCTTGGAAAGAATTACTGAAAACTAGACTACTAAAAATTGTTGGTTTATGGCAATAAACTAGATAATTACAATATTTTTCTTCTTGTATTTATTGCCAAGAACAAGGACTTTTGAGTAGCATAATTTCCCTTCTGCATTTAGTTCCTTCCTCCTGTCTTGGGGCTAAGTTTGTTCCTTTTTCAAGGCTGAAGGATAATGCAGGTAGTGTTAATAACATGCACCAGGGAACCGGCTGCTCAAGATCATGCTTACAGTGAAATTCTGTTTACCCAAAAGTGAACTGAAAGAGAATTGGCCAGTGAATTTGTTCTCTGCTGTATTATTATCCCACAACTCTCAGAGCAGAAGAGGCTGTAGAAGCTGTTACAGCAATGCTTTTAGCAGAGAATGAGGGAAACAAGCTGAAAAACAAGCCTCCGGAGGACACTGGAGCTCCCACTAACTGCATATGCTTCTGTAGATGGCTAACAAGCAGTCAGCTTGAAACCCTTGTTTTCCTGCCTCACTGGCTGTGAGTGGTTGGTTAAGGTGCTTTAGGAAAGATGAGAAGGAAAATCTTTTTTACTGTCCTTAAGCTCACTGAAAAGCGATGTTTAATAAACAGGTATGTACTGCTGTGTCCTCCTGCCTCCCAAGGGGCACTAGTCAGTAGATCCAGCGGCTCATCAGTGTGGTGTCCCAGGTCTCCACCACGTACTTTCTTATTTAGAAATGTGTGGTTGCCCTGTCCTGTTCCCAGGATCTTGCTTTGTTTGGGGTCTGTGTGGCTTTAATTGTCTTCATGCACTCTTTGTGCCTGTGGAACTGATAGGTGGGATTTCTTTTGTGGGTTTCAAGCCTTCCCAAAATTAAGAAAAGTTCTGAAAGTGACAAACTGAAATAACTTTGTTTATGTTTGTTTAGAAGAAACATATGACTACCTCCTAATGTGCTGAAAATTACAGTGGTGATCATTTATACCTACCCAGGTCACAGAGGTGTTGTGCTACATTCGTTAAAGCTTGAGACACTCCTGCTCTGGTACCGCGGACTGCAAATATGTAGGCTGACATGGGCTCTAGGCTAAGCAGACCGAAACCGAACTCCCACGTATGGACGCGAGAATGCCTTCTGTGAAGTGCAGGGGTGCATGTCTCACCTGGCTCTTCCTGTGGGCAGGAGTGTGACACACCTCCCTGGGGAATGTGGACCCCCAGGGTCAAAGGTAGGCTGAAGCATACACTCTGAGATACCATCTCTAACATTTCAGGGCGCCGCACCTTCTTCACTTCTCGAAGGCTCCTATATGTGGCAGAACAGAAGAGAGGCAAGTTGGTAGCTTCTCATGTTAGGAATCTCAAGCCCGTGCTCAGACATCTCTCTTGTCTCTGTCTTGATGGATTCCTGTTGGTCAGGACATGTCTGCTTTGCTCACTGAGTCTTACCGTTAATGCTGGTGCTGTTGTTTTCCTAACTCGGAGGTAGCTGGCGTGTGTAGTTTTGTTCCCCAAGAGAGTTTAATTAGATTTGGTATGGCTTTCTGGCTCCAGGTTGAGACAGTGTTCAGACTGAGTCTTTTTTTTTTCCAGAGGTGATTGGTCTAGGACTAGTGTTGAAAGCTGTCTTCTCGTTTCAAAAGCACTTAACAGTCCTACTCAATTATTAGCATTGGCAAGATGCCGCCAAATGGGACGGAGTCCTGTTCCAGTGAGGTGGTAGAGCTGTTACCTTCCTTTGTTCTTGAATAACAACCACAAAAGACCACCTAACACTCATCAAAGTTTTCCCTCCTGATCTGATGGGAGCAGGATCTATTGGCATTAAGTCCGAGGGAAATGTGGGCTTTTGCTTCCTGTGCTTTTCTCTTTTGTGTGTGTCAAAGGAAAAGGAGAATTCAGAAAATGCGAGGAATTCTCATGTCATTTTCCTCCCTGCTTGTTTTTAAGTGCCTGAGAATGAGAAGCCAGTACCTTAGCAGGCTTTCCAGACTTCTATTCAGAATATAATTACTCCATGACAGATTTCATGCTGGTTTTGATACCTGGGGAGGAGGCATCCTCCTCTGGGGGTATTTTGAACTCCTGTTATCCTGCTGGATGAGTGGATTTGCTGGTGTTTGTAAAACTCCATTTGCTGTCCTGTCTGTTAGCTGTTCTGTTTCAACACACCTTCAGCTGACCTGTGCTCTGGAGCACAGTTAAACATTGCAGGCATGCCAAAGGAAGGAGAACAATCTGCCTTTTAACTTGGAGTGCAGCACTTAAACTCACCGGTGTGGCAGAAGGAGCAGTAGATGTGCTGTGGGTGGTGGCAAACTGCTTTGGAGAGAGCTGGGAATGACATGAAGTGTGGAACTAGGAACTTTATAACATGGTGGGATGGATAAATTAGCATCTACCTGCTGGCAGACGCTTTTTTTGTGGGGGTATTAGAGCTTTAAAAGTACTGTGGGTTACAGAAGGAGCGCTTGGGAAGGGTTTGAAATTGAGCCCCAGTGTTGCATTTGCCTTGCTCAAGGAGAAGGTCACCAGAGATGGTTAATAAAGCTTTAGCTGCTGAGCTCACTAAACATTCTTCCAGTTCAATGGCCTATGCAGAATGATGTGTTTAGTCAATGTTTAATTCCTAAGCAACAAATGGTGATTGTCATACTAGAAGGCACTTGTGGTGTTGACCGAAGCAATGGGGGCCAAGGATTAAAAAGGTCGTGCAGGGAGATCTCTTCTGCAGCCTCAAAGCTCTCTCCTGTAGGTCAGGTCCCTTCACTGCGGGAGAAAACAGGGAGAAGTTCATGCTGCCTTAAGGCCAAAAAAGGTTTTCCAATAAGAAAACAAACCAGCCCTTTTTAAAAAAAAAAAAAAAGCTGTAAGGAAAAACAAAAAGAAATATTACTGTGGGATGATTGAGGGAAGGCAGGGAAAACCAGGAAATCAGGAGACATCTGCCCTTGCCCTGGTGACAGGAGAGGAGCAGGTAGCTGCTGCTTTGGTGGGCAGGAGAGGCAGGCTGTGGCTGAGAGCAGCAGGGGGGAAGGTGCAGCAGCTGAAGCGTCAGCAGCCGTCGGAGGCTGAGGGCTGCCTGTGCAGCTCAGATTTGGAGAGGAGAAGCAGAGAGAACTGACAGCAGTGCCCTCACGGAGCGAAGGAGAGCTGGGTGGCATGTCGGGTAGAGAACTCTAGAAGCTTTCTTGTTGTATGAGCCAGAAATGAGAAGAGCCCTCTCCCCTCTCAGCTGAGAGCCTCTAACCCTGCCTCATACTTCTCCAAGACCTACCCACTCCCAGATGGATATCCTACCTTCCCTGTTAGCAAATATCGTGCTCTTAAAAAGCCACAGCCCTTGAGTCCACGCGAAGCACCAACTTCAATGTGTGTGCAATGCTTCTTGCAGAAGATAACTCAAGGTTACTACCACACATGCTGGAGCACTTATCTTGTGTTGGGTGCTCAGTACTGAAGAAGGACTGTCATGGTCAGGGCTGTGGGCAGCCACCAGGACTGTCTTATCCCAAAGTCTGGCCTGGTTTTGTCTGAAGCTGCTTTTTCCAAGGACTCTGTTAGCTCAGGCCTCATGTGGTGGTGTGACACTCTCATATCCTATGAAACCAGCTCAAAGCATTTGAAGTTTGCAAGTCTGTTTATAAAAGTTTGGCCCAGGTCAATGGGACTAGCTTGGTGTTTTGGCATATGTGCCAAGAGGATTTACAGGGGTTCACTTCTGCATAGGTGCTAGGAGGATCAGCGTGATGTGTCCTTTATTTTCCATGTTTTATACATCAACATGTATAATAGTAATTATTCTGTGCTTTTCTAATTCTGCCAGGTAAAGTACACTAGGATTTTGTGATACAGACAGAGAGCAAGTGCTGTTCAAACCACTGCACCTTCCAGATTGTGACTCAGTATTTGGGATTGCTTTGTCTTAAAGGCAGATAGAGCTATTGCCAATTTTTTTGTAGGCTGTTACTGAGCTTGGGCATGTGTAATATAGACCAGAGTTCTGCTTCAGTTCTAGAAGATTAAGGCAAAACTGATTAGATTATCTTTATACCAAGATTTCTGCTGCTTAGCTATTAAGAGCAAGGCTGCAGGCTAATGGCAGGGCTTACTTGTGGCCAGGACACGCTACTCCTTCCATCCTAGATATTAACTTCATCATTGATTTAGTGGGCACCAGGAATAAATTTTCACGCATGCAATTTCCAGCTGCAGGATAGGTTTACTACTAAATTACTGATCTGTGAGTATTTCAGTCATAGTGGTGACTTATTTTGCTGATGAGCTGGTGCTCTTGTAAACATGTAGGGCAGCTGTGTGAAAGTCAGTTTGAGGTCTTTTCTTTGTATTTTTTTAAATTTCATGCTGTTTACCCTGAGAATAAAGAATGAATGCTGTATAAAAATGGCACGTCCTATGAGCCAGTATTACTTCTGTCAGTGTATCAGCAGGAGCGAGCTGTTCCAGCAGCCAGGGTGCACATTCCAAAGCAATTAGAACAGTTTCATGAGTAAATACTGCTCAGTAACTGATAAAATGCCTTTCAGATGTCTTCGTAAAACAGATTCAGGTGACCAGCAAAGAACTACTTTCTTTAATCGTTACAATCAAATGTGAAAATGCTTATTTTGATTTTAATGACTTCTTAGTTTTAAAATTGCTGTGAATTGAAAGTAGTTAATTTGTTTTGTTAGACTAGCCTGCAACTGAGTCACAGGGAAAAGAAAAGGTGATGATCACAGATTCCCCACCCCTGTCTGCTTCCCCAGGGTCCCTGCCCTCTTGGAGCATAACTACACATGCAACTCATTTGATGCTTGGCTCAGCCGAGAGGATGAAAACTCCTAGGGAGGAGGAACAAGTGGGGGGATGGAAACCATAAAAGGAGGATTTCCTCTGCCTATAAACCACCATGTATGTAACTGCAATTCATCTGGGAAGCTCGGCAAACTAAAGCATGCCTGTTTGCTGCTCAGAGGGAGCATGGCTGCAAGCTGCAGCACTGCTTCCCAAACTTCTTGGAGCAGCAAACCTCTTCAGTCCTCAGCTTTTTCTCATGTTGTCCCTTGTCATAGAGCTTTGAATTCCCAACCTCACAACGGTGGTATGGTCTCCTGACAGGCCCACCAGCTCTCTGTATGCCCAACTGTGAGACCTGCTGACCTGGAGTACCTTTTGGATATAAATGTAGGGAGGTGGCAATTATGTACTCCAAGCCCAAAGATAAAGATCTCTTTTCCAGAAACATGCTTTCAGAAACTAAACAAAATGGTCTTTTAGATGTGGGTTTTGAGGGGGTTTTTCATCTCCCTTGTGTCTCTGGTTTTCTTTCTTTCCTATGCTTAATCCCTCTTGGCTAGCGTTATTACTTTCTCTGGATTGATTCCTGTCTCCACGTTACCTCTCTGAAGGACAGATAGAAAACTATGAAGGGATAGTTTTCTTTCAAACACTTTTGCTTCTGGAGACTGTTGCTGTGATGAGTTGTATGAGAAGGCAGGCAGTGGGGAAGCTACCTGGGACACCCCCTTGGAAACTCCCAAAGCAAGGATGAAGGAGAGGGCCAAGCAAGTGGAGTGAGAGGAGAACAAGCCCTGTGAGTGGGGCTGGGCCTGGAGAGCAATTGGGAATGGAGGTGGGTCTTGAGCAAAGCCAGCTGAAGCTCAGCCTGGACAGTGTGTGAAGCCAAACCCCAAATCTGTTTGCTTTGACTGAGTAACTTAAGACCTGTACTTGGACGCTGTGGTCTAGGCCCTGGCCAAGCACATAGAGCATCAGCCTGCCTGACTATGGTGAAAAAGTCATCAGATTGGTCAGTCTACAACCCAAGACTGTCATACAAGCATGTCCTGAACTTAAGTGCATGGGTAGCCCTGGTCCCAGTGCAGCATTTGAAGATGTGTCCTCACTCCAGTCCTTCATCCTGATGAAGAGAAGAAGATTTATAGAGAAGATTTTAAGCTTAAAGTTGCCTTTTTGTTCTGCACTGTACTGAAGCACACAGATAGTAAATGAATGCAAAGATCTATTTAATTTCCTTCACTCCAACTAGCAGAAGTAGGACTAGAATTGGTTTGGGTTTTGGGGTTTTTTTCAGTCTTGTTCTGTTTTAATGTGGTTTTCCTGGGGAGGGTTGTATGTGATGTGGTAGCATGAGAATGTAAGCCAAAGAACTGGGCATGGCAGTTTTCTGTGGATATCCTGTGGGGTTGCTGGTGGCACATACCTGGCGAGGTTCCAGATGTGACCAGCTGTAGGAAGATATTTCTACTGTTTCTTGCCCAAACACTTTCCACTCCCTGCTTCCAGAACAGCAGCTCATGGTTGTACTTGGTAGAGCCCAGTTCTGCTGGAAACCTGGGCCAGCTCTGTCTGGGACCTGGAGCCTGATGGGATATCTGAGTAAGTCCGATCCACTTTTTCTCTCCTTGTCTCTCAAGTCTATATATAGAATCTGTATTTCCACATGGCTGTTTTGTTTGTTTTGTTGGGCTTTTTTAAATCTTGAGTTAGACTAAATAGGGAAACAACTTTTATGTTATGAAGCCTTACTTATGGCATGGTTTTCTTCCTCAGCCTGCCTGAGTTTAAAAAAAAGATAAAAAAAATACTTCCAGAATATGAGGTGACTGGGGCTAAAGCTTTCCAACATGTCTGGGGCCCTCAGTTCACAAGAACTGTCCTGGTTTTTGTTTGATGTGTGTTGAAACCTAAACCAAATCATGAGCTCAACCTTATTCCCACCTTTGAGCTCTACCATGTTAAAGGCAAAAGGTACAAATTTTCCCCAGCTGATTTGAAGAGCTTTACAGTACCTCCCTCAGTTTTAAAACCTTGTGAAAAAGCAAGAGGAAGCTTCTATAGACTTACATTCAGTTTCAAGCTGCAGTCAGAGCCTCCGTAGCATTTTCTTGCTTTGGCTTGGAAAGGGAGCTGCCTTGGCCACCAGCCAGCTGGCAGAGGTGAAGCTTTCGGGCCTCCCCATGGAGCCTGGGTCTCTGCAGGTCAGCAGGCTGGCGGCAGGCGGGAGAGTTGGGTCCCTGGCCAATTTGGCATGCTATGTCCCTGCTGGGTAAGGATGCAGCGGACAAAGACCCTAAGCTCTCAAAAGCAGGGAGAGGGTCTGTACAACTTCTTGGGACCTGGTGCTTTGTACCAGTATTAGGTCAGAAGGAAGGAGGTCTCCCCATTACACAGGACTGGATTGGAGGAGGAGGCATTTCTAACTATCTTCTAATCCCTCACTGAGTGGAACAGGGCTGAAATCTGCTGCAAAATTAGCTCTGAGGCCTCCAACTCTCAAAATGATACTCAGACTCATAGCTTTATTAAGATCATTATAGTACTTTTCACCTAGAGAGTATTACAGTACTTTTCAAACTGAGAAGTGTTTTGGCTAAGGAAGACCTCAATCTTCAGTGTTCAGATCGAGGCCTTTTCACAATTTTGACTATTAAAAAAAAAAAAAAAAATCACCTGTCATGCTTCTTAAATTTATTAGTTCTTACCTATTCCAAAACTCTTATGTTGGCAAGACCAACAGAAGTCATGCAAGTGGGACTTGCATGATTTATATAATTTGCCCCTAGAGGACGAACTTCCACATTCCTCTTATTTTTGACTTATCCAAAACTCATGAATTTTGGATTAGAGTTTTCTCTTGAGTCTTTTAATCACTTGGAACCTGGATGGTCCCGCTGCATCAACATAACTGTTTGGTTCTTTGCTATAGGCTACAGTCTTGGCTTCAGGTACAAAATAGTACGATGAGGTCTGCAGTTTTGGGAGTCTGAACCCAGTGACCCTGGATAAACCTGGCTTATGTCCCTGGTGC
The DNA here is from genome assembly GCA_013400195.1 of Aramus guarauna. Lineage (NCBI taxonomy): Eukaryota > Metazoa > Chordata > Aves > Gruiformes > Aramidae > Aramus > Aramus guarauna. The sequence goes on from VXBL01007681.1 coordinate 774,374, forward strand.
CTTATATGTTACGTAGCAAAAAGTATGTCTTTCTCACTTTTAAACTTGTTGGTTTTCCACTTTGCTAAATTTTATTTTAAATCCTTTCCTGGAAAAGACAACCTTCAAAGCTGCTCTTTCACCTTTAATTTGGGCAAGCAAGCTGCATGCTGCTGATATGACAATGCTTAAAGGGATTAGTTAGCAATTAACAGTTTTAGCTGCTAATCTCCTGTAAAACATGGGGGTTTTGGAATAACTACTCTTCCCTAATGACCTTCAACTGCTTGTTCTACATGGATACAGGGTATTTCCTCAATATTTTCATGAGACTAGCAAGCAGTGTGCTGAGAATTCAAATGGTATGGTACTTCCACAAAAATTAGTAGTCAGCTGAGGTGCTGAGTCAGTATTAAAGTCACCTTATGGAAGACTACTGATAATGATGATAAAAAAAAAAAAATGCTTCATGGTATGACCATGTCTTCATTTCTCAGGGAAACCAAGAGAAGCTTCGGTCACACAATGCCTAACTACTCTTCAGCTCCTCACTAAGTTAGAACAAGTAGCAAAAATAAATTTTTCTGAGTTTCTGCTTTCACTTCCAGCTTGTTGAGAAATTCATGCTGCTTCCACCTCCTGGAATGAAGATTTGGTCCAGGTATTGATTATCTCCATGGTGGTTTTCTTGCATTTGTTGTATGTAAAGCTAAGTAACTCCAACATATGCATACTTCAGCAGGAACAGTGTGAAGCTGCTTGCTTTTCCCATGTCCCAGATACCTGTAGTTTCAATGCACATTCATAATAGGGATCTTGATCTCTGAATTCCCATGAAACAGTGGTATGCTTCTCAGATGTGGCGGGTTGTGAAGCATAGAGTGCTGGAAGATGAGAGGTAATGTATTTGGTCGAAGAGGCACAGAGGAAAACCAAGTCAGAGTTCCTCCTTAGGAAATGTTTGCAAAGAAGGTATTTTATGCATAGTCACGGAATAGTCATCCTATCTCTTCTCCTGTAAATGCCTAATAGTCTGTACCATTAGAGGCAGACATCCCTGGCTACTCCTTCAGAAGGAAGGTAGTGAAGTTCAACCAGAGGCTATAATTAAAATCCTTAGGGACATCCAGTATGTTACATAGCCTAATGGATTCCCTGCTGTGTGTGTTCCGGAAGAGTGCTTGCCTCTCATCTGGAGAATGTCCTTTCAGTATCTGTTGGCAAATCACACCTTTTTTTTTGTTGGGTGAAGCTTTAATGTTTCCTTCAGTATCACTTCCCATTGCTCTTCTCAGCCTTGGTCTCCCACCGCTTCATCTCCTTAAAGCTCACTTTCATTCTAAAATATTTGTGGAAGTTAGATATTCAGGACAAAGTAATAAAAAGAAGGCCTTACAGCATCCTCTGTTTAACAAAAGGTTAACAAATCCAAAAATAGCTCCTCAAAGCTGTGGGCGATTTCAGGCCAGGTTTGCATTTTTCAAATTCTTGCTTTACCTTATTTGGCCATGCAAAATGGGATCCAGCGGTCCCTGGGGACTCGGCTGTGAGGAGATGGGGCTTTGTTAAGATGAAAGTACGTGCTTTTTACTTTGGAGACACATGGCTAAATATGGGCTGTGTTAATAACAAATGAGTCTGTTTTCTGGCAGAGTTACAGCTTCATGATGTCCCTCAAGTTAAGGCAAACATGCAGCAGCCCTTCAGCATCAAGCTTTGAGACTTTGACAGCGACTGTCTTGGAAGTTCAGGGGGAATGGAGGGATGTGCCAACGTTGACAGTGAGGAAGCTTGTTTTGATTTCAGTGAGTGGCTTGGGTACAAGATAGCTAGAGCTGTCTAAAACAACAACTTGAAATGAAACCAAGCAGGCCAGAGAATGAGTTGAGTATTTTTTTTGTGAGCTGAGACTGTATGAAATATTTTTCCTTGTTGCTATGTTTTTCCTTTTTTTTTAATCCTTTTCCTATGAACAGCTATTCTTCATCTGAAAAATACAGGGAGGGCAAACCATAAGATGGCCAAATTATATGCATACTTTTAGGGAATAAATATTGACTTAGGTTCTGATATTAGTCAAGTGATACAATTGAAGGGTGCCTTATAAAATGCAGCTCTTGGGAAAGGAGCAGTATCAGATAAAAAAAAATCAGATTAAAAAAAATATCTGCTGGCTGCACACTTTACCTATTCACAAGTGCTGTCTTAAAATATTGCCCCTCGGTGCTTTGTTAGGTATGAAACCTCTTGATGCCTGGGCCGAGGTGAAGAGCATAAAGTTGGACGGTAATGGAGATGCATGGAAGTATTTAAGCATGTGTTGCATAAAGCATTAACTGTATAACCACTTTTTAAAAACCTAACAACAAGGTTGGGGAATTCTTGCAGGAGCAAGGAGAAGGTACGGCCAGTGGCTGTCAGGGACCTGTCAGGCCCAGATTAAATGTTAGGAAAAAGGTGTAGGTAGTAAAACAGCTCCTGTTGCTTGCTTGGGCACTGCTGATGGGACAATATAAGCTAGATCCTTATGCTAGTTACAGATATTTAGCTCCTCAAAAAATAATTGCAGGCCAAAATTCTTATAGATGGTTCTCTGCTCAAAAACCCCAACCACCCAAAACCCCCCAAACTTAAGAAAACAAAAAAAAATCAGCAGAAGTTTCTTTTCTATTAAGTGGGAGTTGAAGGGAATCATGGAAAAAAGTCTGAGAGGGTAGGTCCCAGTGAGACTTTGATTAGGAACACGTTCTATCTCAAGTTCAGTTGCTTCATGAGCTTACTGTGCAGGTGATGAAAACATGAATTGTCTAAAATGCTTTCTGGAGATTTTGAAAACAAGTCAGCCACAAGAGCTTGCAGACACGTTGATGACATGGTGCATGTCAGTGCAGCTGCATCATGAATAGAAGCAGATGGGGGGTCAGTTGCATCATGGCTGCAACCCTGTCCTGATACCTGTTCTTGAAAAAGTAATATTAAGCTTACCACACTCTCTTTGTGTGCTTATATACTATCACCTGGATTGTACAAATGTTTTGAGTATAGCTGGTTGAAATTTTCTTGCAAGAACAGTCTTGCAGAAAAGGACTTTACTGAAAAATTAAAAAATGCACATGAAAAAAGGAAAACTCTTCTTGGACACTTTGGGATTTTCTTGCTCTCACTGTTCAAAATATTTTCCATGAAAAGAAGAAAAGGGTTTTAAGGTTAAGGAGTCTTGCCTTCAGACTTCCTGTGAATATTTGTACTTTGTGGTAGGGTGGAGGAGAATATTGGTTCCCGTAAGTGCTGTTTGGATTAAAGTCTCAGTCAATCTCTGAACATGTGAAGTGTTACAAAACCTTTGTTTTTTTATGTTAATGACAGTCTTTTTGTAAATGGTTTTTTAGAGGCAGAGAGCAAAGATCTCCAAAAAAGCCACGTGCTGGCATTCTTACTTTAATGCATTTGCGTGTCCAAGGGCAACATAACTTTACTGGCCACTGATTTTTTTCTTTTTTTTTCTTTTTTTTTTTTTTAGTGCCTTGGTTTCTACCTGAATATTTGTAGGAGTGAGTGACTTTGGAGTTGCAGGTGGTTCAGGACTATCTCGAGTTACACTTGAGGCCTCTCAGGCTCCACACCAGGATTAGGGACTTCCTCCTGGAAGTTTTGCTGTAACCTTTTGTCATAGCTGGTGCTGTTGTGTTGTTGCACCAGTGTTACGTGATGATGACCTGATATTAGGAGAAGGTGACTGTTGAGGACTGGTTTCATTTGTCTGTATGACGGTTATAACTTTGAAATGCTTGACCTGTTCAGGAGCCTGCTCTAGACTGACGTCCTGAGGTCACGGGAGAAGGGCTGAGTGAAGGACTGAAAACTGAATATAATCAGAGTCCCCTCAAAATGGTGGCTTGTTTTACTCCCCATGGCCAGGTACCCAAGGCTAATGACTTTGACTATTTCTTCTGCATTATATCTAAAGACAAGCTATAGGATTTTGATCAGATGTATCTTCTCATGCACTCAGACTGTCAGGAAACTATCTATCTGTGCAAAGGTGGGGATGCACCAGGTTTGTGGCATTTCTCCAGGGAAAGACCTGGGTAGGAGCCCATCTATTCCTCTAGCTTGGGCAAAGTCTGCCACAGAAACAAAACTGCTCCTGCAGCCCCTGTGGGCTTTTTAGTGAGTTTCTGTAATACAGTATTACAGAAATCTGATAACAAATGTTATCACTGTTCATGCTGCCTCTGTTTTGTCTCCGAGCACCACCCACGTTCTCAGAGCGTGGAGATGGTTTGCGAGGCTTTCTCCGTGCTGGCTGGCTGTGCCCACGTACCGAGGTACGTCGGGACAAGGCTGGGATTCATGCCTGAAATGCCTGGTGCATACCGACAAACCCACTCCCACTGCCCGTCTGTTTGGAGGAGGCACCAGCAGACCAAAGGGCCCTCATGGCCTCTGATAAGTTAATTACTGGTGGCTTAAATGTTTTTGGGATGGAATGTGCCTCCCATTCAGCATCTGACCTGTGCTGAGAAGCTGCCTTTGACACGCTGTTTCGTGGGTGAATGGTTTAAAGTGTCTGCAAAGTCAAAAGTTGTTTGAATGATGTGTTACCAGTGCTTTATAACACTGAAGCTTCTTTACTGTCTGTTTTAAAATACAAGCACAGTGCATTGGAGCTGGGCTCATAAGCTCGTCAGGCATGAGGGTTCCTATGAAGCAGCCACACAGTCCCCTCAAAACTGGTATTTTATGTGTGTAATTGCGCTGCTGCTAATTATAAGGTAGTCATTGTTTATAACCTCATCTACCCTTCCAGCTTCCTAGTGGAAGGACGGGCACAGCTTCATCTCCCCAAGGCAACTGTGGCTGGTGGTGGTTGGGGGCACCAGCCGAAGCATAACACTTGAGAGGGGAATATCTGAATATCAGATAGTCCTGACTCAGAGCAGGACAGGGAGGAACAGCCCTTCATGTGGGCAGAGGAGGCTTGCAGGGTGAGCAGTAGCCTTAGCAAATGCAATCTTGTCCAACATACAAAAAGAACCCCTTATTCTGTAGTAAAGTAGAAGATGAACTCCAAGCAGAGTAATTAATTTGAAACAACTCCATGGATAAATGTGTTAGATTCTTCAATCAGGGAATACGCTTTTTTTTTCAGGAAATGAGAAGAAGGGAAACACGCTTTTTCCTTTGGAAGCAATGTGGGATTTGGATTGTCAGATAGCAGCTGTATTGATGCAGACAGCTTGAGGATGCAATTGCAACGCTCCCCACAAACACTGGTATCCATTGTGGGAGGCGTTGCTGATGGCTGTGGATGAGGCCCTTCCCAAGTGGAAGGCTTCTCCAGCATTACAGATTGATGTGCTTGGGAAAGTTTTGATGAAAAGGTTTTCTGTAGGATAGAGAATGCAGTCTTATCAACATTAAAACACTTCCTATGCAATTGTGGGTCTTAAGGAAAAAAAATGTTTGGCAAAAATTGGTGTGATTAGTTTCCTCTATTTGACTTTAGCTGGATAAAATCATATCTCACTGTGAAATGAAATGTCTCTACCTAATCAATCGTGTTTTAGGAAAGTATTATGCTTGATTTGACTTGTTAGAGTATACTTAAACCAAACTGTATCTGATATTTTAAGACATTTGAAAGTGAAAAAAGAATGTTTAAGACAATGGTTCCTTTTACTGAAATCATAAATTTGCATCTAAAAGGTTTTTATTGGTCTTTAAGTTAAAATTGGGAATTTTTCAGCGTTTCATTCTTGTTAAGACTGAACTATTGTTAAACATTAGAATTTTTTTTGAGAACAGAAAGTGATTCTTGACTGACTTAACTACAATAAAGTACTTAATTCAAACATCTACCTAGCTGCTAAAGAACCTTCAGGACACTACTCTTTTAATTGTTTAATTTAGGCTCTTAACTTCTAAACTTTAAATAGCGTCCCCTTCTCCAATCAGTGTTCCACCAAGAGCTTATCGTACCACGTGGGCAGAAGGAACAGGCAGAGGAGACATAACCAGCCCAAAGTCACCCAGCATATCCGAGTTTGACTTGGTTTAGGCTCTTCCTAGGAAGAAGAAAAAAAACCAACAAACCAAACTGGTGCAGCACCGGTAAGCTGTGTAGGATCAAAACCATGTCCGTGTTAGTGGTCAGAGAGACAGATGGTGGGAGTAGCTTTTTGTTAGTGTGACACTACTAATGCTCAGGTGGGCCCCTCCTCTGCCACTGCAAGCTGGTGGATCCACCTGCTCTGCAATGTCTTGTTGGGCTGATGGATGCGGTAGGTACAAAAGAGGGGATGAGGGAAGGAAGTGGCTGTAAGCACTGAAATGCCACCCAGGGGAGACCCTGCGTGTGTGTGACCTGCCTTCTATGCTTTTCTGTGAAAAATGAAATTTGGAATGGGTTGGTAGGCGTTGTTATTGCAGGGCACATTTGTACAGACCACATGGTGCAGCTCACGCTGGGTGGAGCTGCCATTTTGGGCTTTGTGCACTTCCTGCTGCCGAAAGCAGAGGGAACAGCAACCTTAATGGAGAGCAGAGTCTCTTCCAGAGCCAAACCTCGGGGGAGCGATGCAAGCATCTGTTAGAGGTGTTGCTGGGGAAGAGGGAGGAGTGTGAACAGGACTCTCCTTAGTAGCTTCCTGCAACATGAGGGAACATACTTAAAAATGATCACAATTGTGGACACCTCTTTGTCTACTTGATATGCTCATTGTCCTCAATCATCAGAAGGGTAATGAGGACACTGGTCTTCTGTTATGCTGTAGTGGTCCGGGAGGATACCATGGTCAGATGTAAAAACCATGAGATGAAAAGATTCAAAGTATGTTTTTGATGGGGAAAATGAAGTGTGAGAGACAAAGCAGGAGTGGAAATGAGAAATCCCTGACCGGCATACCTTGCATTAGAAGGAGTCGGCGGAGGTCCCCTCCCCGGCAGCGGGGCCACTGTCCTCCAGCAGATTGGAAAATGCTTATGGACAGAGCGTTAAGCAAAACACAGGGCCTGGGAAAGGGCATGTTCTTTGGGGTTTGAAAGCTATTTCCCTCTTTCTATTCTTGTCTTGCATAAATATTCTAAACTGGCACCAGTCTGTAGCCAGTTGCAGCCAATGTTGCATATTTCACATGTGCCAGCTTTTTGTAAATGTGACTTAGAACTGCTTAGAAATTTAAGTTTAATTTTAAAATGGGAAGGATGGCTTATAAGCCTTCATGTAAAAGGAAATGTTTTAGTACATGGTTATTTTTAAACATGTTTTTGCACTGCAAAGTGATGTGAATCAGTGCTGATTCTCATGTTGTACCTAGAAACAGGAAAGGCTGTGTGGAAGAGTCTAGTAACAGTGACATTTAACAGGTAAGCCAGCAGCAAAAAGAGGGTTAATGTAACCAAAAAAATTAACATGATTTCCTAAGGAAGTGGAGCAGTTTGACCAGGCCTGCTGCTGTATCTGCGTGTCTCTTCTGCTTGAAAACTCTTCGCATCCATAGTCCAACTTTGGTTAAGCATGATAGCAGGAGAAAGGTACTTAACATAATTAAATTTTTCCAAGGTTTGTGAAAGCAGATGGACAATGACAAGGTGGAGAAGTCCCTGCTTGTCCCCCTGAAAGAGCTTAGAGGTGATTGCAGCCTTTCATAGGCACCAGGGAATCCATGCAGGGGAAACCTTGGGAACGCTTCTGCTGCAAGGACGGCCAACTTGGGGGTTGCTATCCCTGCCTCAGGCTTCATCAGCCCCCATCAGCTGCCTCGGGAACTGCTTCTAGTATAGCTAAGAGATCTCTGTGCAGTAAAAGAGAAGCACAGGCAGTGTTCAGAGATGTGGAGATGCCATAAGACTTTGTAAAAGAAGCAAACTAAAAAAAATAAAAATAGAAGCAATAAAAAGCAAATAAAAAGAAGCAATTAAAAAGCAAGCAGCAATGTGTGGTCAGTTTGTCACTACCCCTGCCTGGCTCTCTTGTGTCTGTGGCTGGTGGCTCCACACTCTTGCCATCACCACCTTGTTGCCCCACTGGTCAGGGAAGAGAAGCTGCCAGTTACTTCCACCTTTGTACTGGGGGTAGGCTCTAGTCTTTTTGGCATATTTATGGAAAATATTTGTAGTAGTAAGATGGTCACATGGTGACCTGCTGAGCAGAGCCCTGTTGGAGAATGGAGATGGGCACTGTCCCCTCTATGCAAGCCCAGAAGTAATTCATATGCAAAGTACTGTGAACACAGAGCTAAGATTGCTCAGTTGTCTGAGCTCCTGTCAGAAATGTGGCCGGGGGGGAGCTGAGAAATTGTGCCTGTAGCAACAAATGTGAAGTCAAATGCACAAATCCCCACCCTGGGGATTGTTAGATCAGGTTATGAAGCGGTTATTAAATTGCAGAGAACCTGCTGGACTCTCCGCTGCTTGCTATCTGCAATTGCAGGCACATCTTTCTGTCTTTCTGAAAGAATCTTCTCATATAAACACATTATTAAGTAATTAATATTATTAATAGTAATTCTATGGCCCATCTTCTGGGGAAGAGGATAGATTTAAGGCTACCTCTGTCTCTAAAAATTCTGTAAACATGCTTAAAAAAAAAAAGGGGGACGGGGGAGGAAGAGAGAACATGCCTTTTACAAGGCAGCATTTCACAGATGCAAACTGTAACATGTTTCTGCATCCTTTTCCTAGTACTGCTTTCCCTGTACTGGGTGGTGGTGGTGTTCACTGGACCTGCTAAGGAGAGGTGCAATTTAGAGGTCCTGCATAACTTGACTCTCAAGCACCTCACTGCAGTGCTGAGTTTCAGAGCACTCACTCCTTCGTGCCACGGGGATTGGCCGTGGTTGCTTTCGGGTGGCGTGTGTGACTGCGAGTCTTCAGTGGGAGAGGACAGCTCTTTGGGAAGGGTGAAAAAATAACTCCTGCAAGCTTGTTGGTGGTTTTTGTGGAGCAGGCTCAGTGTTGGATGAGCCTGGTATTGGCACTTAGTCTTCTTTACAGCTGATCTAAGTGTCATTGTGCTTACAGGGAAGAAACCTGCTTCAGTGTCCTGTACCCTGTGGGAGGGTGTGATGTGGCAGTGCTGGGATGATGCTCAACAAGAGTGAACTTAAAGCATCCCACACCGCAGTGGCTGAGTTATGAAATGGCTAAAGCCTGTTCTTTAGCAAGCTGAGTTTGCATATGCCTGATGATGGCCAAAATAGGAATATTTTGCTGTGGCAGGAAATCCTGCTAAAGCAGCAATGCGATGTAAATGGTAGTTTTGCCGCTGACTGTTCTCACTGTGGAAAGCTATGATCTCTTAAAGGATTCTCATAAAGACCAAGTTACTGCTTTATGGCTCATTTTCCATACTGTGGAAGCGATGTGCTAGCCATATTTTATGGTAATTTTTTTGCTTTAGCAAAATAGTAAGATTTATAAAACACTGAGGTTTATAAGTGAAGGAAAAAAAATCACAAGGAAATGCAGTAGGCAGTTTTTAAATCTCTTTAAAACTAATGTTCTAAAAATGTTATGACAAGGTGCTTCTCTTGATGTCCGGCTTTATGTAACTTTTGAAGGCAAAGATAATTGTTTTTCATGTAAATCAAATGACCATGCTCACTTTGCTCTTCAAAGTGAAAGATCCACTGACAAGTGTTAATGAGAAACAGTGCTGTTAGAGTCAACATTCTGCAATGCCATGTTTGATTGTGGAAGAGAATAGTACAACTGTGAGCAGTGAAACAGAATTTTGCTGCAGCAAGCTTTAATTTAGCAGGTTAGGAAATCTGGATTTTGAATTTCTCTGAGACTCAGGTGATGGATTTTGTGTGTGTGTTAAACAACAATTTTAGATCCAGGCCTCTTAGATCTTTGGTTTCACTATGGTAATGTATCTCCCTTGGAAATTAATGGGAAATAAAACTGAGCATGTGCAGACTATGTTGATTGTCAACACTATCACCTGATGTTTTTCAACTAAAGCTGCACTGTATTTTTGGTGCTGTTCCTTTCCTAATTTTGTTATGGTCTTTTTGGGTCTTGGCTTTGTTGAAACTGGTTGGACCCTAAGCCTTTACACTTGTGAGTGCAATTCTTTCATTCTGCCTTCTGTAGGGTGCACCAAGCAAAAATATGTTTTTATCCTATCCAGCACAAACACCAGATATAGCCTGGCCTTGCATGGGTGAAGGGGAGTGGGATCTGGCATGCAAAGGAGCGGTGGCTGCCTGTGAGGCTGGCTTGCTCCTCCTGAGCACTGGGCAAGTCCTTGGTCTGCATTTAGCGTGGGCTTTGCTGTCAGCCAAAATCCCTTGAACTGGGAAAAAAGGAGGTTTTGTTTGATGCAGCAGCAATTCAAACCTCTCTGGTTGTTTTGAAGAATGATGATTATGATGAGGGTGGTGAGGTACTGGCACAGGTTGCCCAGAGAAGTTGTGGCTGCCCCCTCCCTGGCAATGTTCAACGCCAGGTTGGATGGGGCTTTGGGCACCCTGGTCTAGTGGAGGGTGTCCCTGCCCATGGCAGGGGGTTGGAACTAGATGGGCTTTGAGGTCCCCTCCAACCCAAACCATTCTGTGGTTCTGTAAGAACATCTATGGGCCTGTTTTTCAAGGGGGAGGAGAGTGGGGGTAGGGGTGGAAATACCTGAGCAATGACTAACTCAATTTGTTTCAGAGAAGAATAGGGGACAGATATTAGGACATCAGTTTTTAGAAGAGGGCAAAAGGTGGCTGTATCTTCAGAGAGGGACCTTGGGACACTTGTGACTCTCCCCCTTCTGCGTGGTAAATCCATGCTTGCTGAAGATGTTCTAATCTGTCTGGTTTTTGGCAGTTCTCTGCTGAGGGAAGCATTTTTAACACCAGAGTAGTTTACATCAGTCTTTAAAAGATGACAAAGCAAGTGTGAGTGTTGGCTTTATTAATCAAACCTTCTAGCTAAACGTTAGTATTGTCTTGCTTGGATAAATCTAGGGAAATACGATATAATAAAACAGTGAATCCAGAAAGTGCTCTTCAAGTAGTTCTCAGGGGATCATAATCCAAATGAAGCAATACAGTAGAGGGGCCTGAAGTCAGCTGGTATCTTCCCCAATGATTTGGACAATGGAACAGTGATTCATGATTAAATATATTTGATAATGGAAAATTCAGTCTAGGGGGTGGGGCTCAGGACTTTTAGGCAACAAGCTTCTGATTCAAAGTAACTGAAACTGGAAAAATTATTTGAAAATAGATTGTAGCCTAGGGAAGACAAACATGAATTCCTGCATTGTAACAAGCAATAATCAGTCAGTTGGTTACAAGGTAGGAAACAAATGGATGGGTTGTAGTTCTGCAGAAAAAGATCCAAAAATGAAAGTGAATAAGGCAATATATTATAGTGGAAAAAAACAGTTATTCCACAGGGTTTCACAAATAGAGGTGACAGGATATGCAAAGTGATCCTACTTCCAGTGGAGATAAGAGAAATTCCTCTGTAGGACCAGCTGATGGGGCTTGAAAGGAATAAGAAGAAAGGCCAGGACCCTAGACTGTGAACAGAAAGATGTGGGGTTGTGTAATTTAGGGAAGATAAAAAGAAAATTTTTCAAATAAATCAATTGTTTGCAAAGACAAAAGCAATAATCCTTTCTCTGGTCCACGGTGGCCAGAGCATGCATCAGATAACTTTGCTGACAGTATCAGTAGTTGGGATAGGCAACCTGCAGCACCTCTGTTCAAACCATGTAGATCATGTCTGTCAGGAGTGACGTGGGTGCACCTGATCCTGCTTGGGTGGTGTAAGGCTATGTGGTGTGAACTCATGAGGTGCCACTCGGTCCTGTGCTTCTGCGATCAAATGGTGCTGGGAGGCAGGATAAACCATAACCTGTGATGATGCAACATTTTGACCAGTGCTTTCTTCTGCCTTTCTTCAACCCCATGCTTCCAGTTCCTGAACTCGGGCTCCTCTTCTTTGCTCTGCCTGTTTGTTGACATAAATTATGCAGCAAGTTCTTTGAGGCATGGGCTGTATTTACCTGCCTATTTATCTGGCATCAGTGGGGCTCCAGTTTTGACTGGAGCTTCAAGCATAAACAATAACTATTGTCAGAGCAGATTATTCAGAGCTGAGCCATCTGAAGTCATTTGGTTATGAAAGGCTCCCCAGAGCATGAGTGCTTGCTGTGACCCAGAAATGTTGGCATGCAAATCGATTACATGGTAGGATTTATATGGCAAACTTGCAGCTCTTCCTTGTGCAGACAGCACATGGTGTCATGGAGATGGCACCTATTGTGTGAAATGTGTGTGGAGCCTTCCTAAAGGGAGCACAAACTCCAGCCATGGGAAAGAAGGCTGAAGGAGACAGTTTGTCGGGAAAAGGGGCGATGAAGCTGGAGAGAGAGTCTTTGGAGTTTCTGAAGTGAGATGAAATGAACAATAATTGCTGGGGAGGGGGTGAGATATAGGTGCCAAAGATGCTGGGTAGCAAGCCAAGTGCCTCCCTCTGGACACGTTCTCCAAAGGGATGGCAGCTCTGCTTGGGTGCAGGTTACACGGACCGAAGCATACACAGCTATTTGAAATGGGCCAAAAGCTCTTTTCCTCCTCCATTTCTCTGCTCTGCCGTTGTGCACCTCCGATGGATATTCCTGCCAAATCTGCTTTCTGGGTTGGCGGGGAGGAATGGGACATGATTATTCATATCATCTGCCCTGTTTCAGACAGCTTTGCTGCTGTTACTGCTGCAGCCTGGCAGCAGCTGAAGATACAGCATCTCTTGAATTCAGGCCCTGGAAACTGGTTATGTTCCCCACCAAAATTGTGGGAATTGTTGAGAAGGTCCACAGATGTTTTACCTATGGGTATCTTGGAGCTGTTAAGGATGGCCACCTGGGCAGCCACACTGGAGGGGACACTATAGCAAAAAATTGCTTAAAACAAAATTTTGGATTTCCCTAAGAAGAGTTTTAAAATGTATAACTTGTGCTTTAAAAAGCCCAACACCTAATCACCAAAAAAAAGCCAACTAAAAAACCCAAAATGGTTAAAGGTCTTAATGGGGACTGTGTTAAGTCTTAATCTGAAATAATAAATCTGCCCCAAAGACTAAATGCAGGAAAATAGCTCTGAAGATGATCAAAGCTGCTCTTCCAGTGCATTTTAACTAGCACAGCATGGGAATTTCCTAGCAAGTCATTATTAGTATGTGAAAGTGCAGCATGTTAAATACCTGCAAAGTATGCTCAGCTCAGAGCAATGAAACTGTTATCTTAATTTCTGCTCTGAACAAGTTACAAAAATACTGAGCCAGCAAAATAAAGCAGCAAGGAGATGATGTTCATGTGCAGTATCCATGTCTCCAGCTGTGGCAAATATCCAATTCTTGAGACTACAGCAAAGAAACCACTAACAGAGCTATGAACTTGTGCGATAGTTGCACATGCAGTGAGACACAGTTTCTTCCCTAATCCATATGGTGATCAGTTTAAACCATGAAGTGTGAAATGTGATTACCCTTGTCCAGGGTTTGAATTAAGGGGCTGTAAGGAAAGGCTCAGTGCTCCAGCTTGCACGAGGGAGGGGAAAACACACACAAAGACCAGGAGCTGCTTCTCGCTGAGATTTCAGTATGATGAAATAGAACTATTAAAATTCTCTCAGAAGGGGTTCAATACAGGTCTTTGGTATGGACAACATCTGCTATGGGAGACAAATGAGTGACGTGTTAGTTTTTCTTGGGGAAAAACAAGACACTCAGAAATGAACATTTAACTAGTGCCAGGCTTTGTGCAGATCATAACCACTTACGCCATAGATATGGCCACAACCTTATCTTAGCTTTACCTGAACATCTGTTAGTTGGCACAAAAGTCGGAGTGCAGCTGCCTGTGAATGAACATGCATTTACAGATTTTCCCCTCCCCCGCCCCGGTAACTTCATCTATTTTGAGTGGGCCTGCTGGTTATATTGTGAGAGAGGTTGACGGGAACCTCTTTGTTTCATTTTTCAACAGTTGACAAGAAATACTGTGTCTGCTGTGGCACAGTTGTGATGCTGAGTAGGAGCAGTGATGTGGAAAGACTACCACTTCTCCTGTCTGCCGTAGAACAAAATCGAGGATGCCTTATGTTATTGCTTCGAACAGAGAACTAGGTGTCAGCTTTGCCCCAAAAAAATGTTTTACAGCATGTCTAAATGAAACAGATACAGGTGTGTCTACAGAAGTACAGAAAATAGTACTGACGGTGGGCTTCACTTTGTGATGCTCTGACTTTTGGACCCCCTTCCCTTACCCTGTCCCAAAAGGTTTCTAGGGCTAATTAATAGAAAACCTGGTATGCTTTGCTGTTGATCTAACACTGGTACTTTTCACAGCGTGAGGCTGAGAGATTCACTTTGGGGTTGGATAGCCTTTCTTTTGAGTCCGTGCTGCCACTTGAGCTGTTAGCTTCACAGGGAAGCCACAGTATTCAGGTGTTCACCAAATGGTGTATCTGTCAGGCTAGAATGGGTACATGAGAGCAGCTGAAAACTAGTGGTGGTTCTCATTGAAATACTAAGTGAAATTCTCTGTTGCTTCTTCACTTGCTTTGCTTTTCTAGACTGAATTTCCACAGTTATCTAATGAGTTACGGTAGCTTTCTAGAGTCAGAAGTGTCACTGCCCTGCTCTGGAAGCAGCTGTGTGGAAAGCTTTGCTTTTAACAGTGTGGTTTCATCTCAGTGCACTGGCATTCTGTGATTGCCTTTAGAGACACAAATCCTGTAAATACCAACATTCATGGCTCTGCTGTAATTGCCTGCTTGCAAGCACTTGACTCTGCTTGCAGTTGCTTGGGCTTGGACATGTTATAATATTCATGAGACATCAGTGGGTCATATCAAAGAGAATAAACCCATTTTGCTAGCCAAGCCTGGAAGCTAGACTTAAAGAAATCCACAAAGTACCAAAACCCTTCAGCTTTAGTTTGGTGGGTTGCTAATATGTGGTTGGTCTATCTGAGGACAGAACAGTGTTCTCCACCTGCCTATAAAATCCTACACAACAAATATATTAGAATAATAAAGACTAATAGCCTTTATTCTCATTCTTTCTCAGAGACTTTGCACTGGCTTTTGGAAAAAAAAAAGCCCTTAGTTTTTTATCTTTCTAATATTAACTTCACACAAGCTCTTGTGTAGACTATTGGCGAGCAACCCACAAAGAGATTCCATTCTGGTTAAATGTTGCCCTTTTCTCTCACGTTATTGACATATTAATATCTTTTCAAGCATAAGTCTGTGCACTGAGATGTTTCAGGGCTTTTTCCCAGTCTGCTGTGTCCTTGAGGAAATGTTTGAGGGATGCTAGAGAGCTGTCATCACGCTGGGTGAGTCTCACTGCTGAGCACAGGGACGATTTTCACTCGTGAGCTGAAGCAGACGCTGAGCTTCCAGCCTGCTGCCTCGACCCGATTCAGTTGCTTTGCTGCTCCAAAAGAAAAAAACAGTGGGGGGAAACGGGATGGCTTCAGGCTGGAAGCCAGGAGAGGTGGAGAGATCCCGGTGTCTGTCCTGCTGTGGATTCAGCCGGGACTCTGGGGTGCCTTTACCAAGCACTTCCCGCCCCATTCAGCAGCAACAGCTTTTTTCATTCATGCCCTGTCCTAGGTTTGAACTGCCAGCATGTAACTGCAAGGCTGTGGATCCCATGCCAGTTAGGCAATATCTAAAGGGTCCATTATTTATTATAAAATAAGCAAGTACAGATAGGAATGACATAGCTTGAGCTATGAATCACGTCTGACTCACGTTAAAGGTTACAAGTCCAATTCTACTTTCATCTGTATCAAGTGCTGTTCTGCTATTGGTGCTAATACATGTGAAAACAGGCGTTAGTACAAGAAAGCTTTTAATATGAAGTATTCACCACCTTATCTCGTTTCAGACTAAGTATTTCAAGTGTGTCATCACTTGTATTTAACAGTTGTCAAAACAGTTGAATATAGGAGAGGGGTTGTTTCTCATCAGCAAACTTTGCAGCCTGCCTGACTTCAGATAATAAATCCCTTCATAGCATAAAATGTTTTCCTATGGAGAAACCAGTTATTAACTTTTGCCTTCGTCGAAGTTTTAATAATACGGTGCATGCAGGAGATATTTGTGGTTTTGGATGGGAGAGAGATGAGAAGAAATGCAGCAATTTATATTTACTTATTAGGCAATATGTATGGATGATGGGGAATGTGATAGAATTAATTATGCAGAGTTGCAGTGTCGACTTAAAAAATGGAGCACATGAATATGGATGTATCTTTTGACTGTTGCTAGTGTAGTGCTGGCCACCACAAATAATAGTGACTATGAAGTTGGCCCTGCTTGGTTAGTTCATTATTTCAAATTAACTCTAATTTCCTTCAGATGTATGTGGCATTAGTCATCTTTGTATGGTGTATATATAGTTTGCTTAATATTTTTTGGATTATTTGCTATTCTTATTCTGGGCTTGGCTTAGTAATCCTGGTGATGCTATTTCTGTTCCCCTATTACATGACTGAAACATGCTAGAGAGAGCATTAGGGGAAGAAAGGAAATGCACTTAAATTGGGCATTATAAACTTTATAATCCTGTTAATATTGATTGATCTTTTAGGAGCCACAAACACTTTTACAAATACTTGGCAATCTCCAAATATTCACAAGCAATTAATATTCTGGTCTGGCAAATGAACGCAAACTAAACTGTGGGTTTGTGTTTTTTCTTTTTAAAGTTGCGCTTTATTTTTAGCTTTCTTTTCTGCTCCCATGCTACTGTATTTGAGGAAATTGCCGCTTAGCCACAGGGGTTTGCGTTTGTCGCAGGGTATCATTTTCCCCAGGAAGTTAAAAGCCTTTAGGTCAATGAGGCAGGGAGCTCTCTTACCGCATTGCTCTACAGCCTTTCGCACCAGTGGTCTCTGCCGTAAGCAAGGCCATGCTCACAATTGCTTCGCTGGCTTCTTTTCTTTTTTGTTGCTATTACACGAATTCAACTTAGTGCAAGAAATGCATTTTTTGGTGTTTAGGTGTTGATTTATGATGCTAGGTCTTCACTTAATAGCATGGTTCCCCAAATTAATTTACACCAGTATTGCCACTGGTAACAGCAGCAGCTGGCAGCAGCTCTGGGCTCCAGGCTTTGTGCGTGAGCAGAAAGAGATGGTCATCTGTTCAGGCAGTGTTTTGGTAATGTGTGAAATATCTGGCATGCAACTTGTCTGGGAAACTGTTTAAGACGGTTCAGGTCTTGCAGCATCTGTAGCAGGATGTAGATTGTTGAGGAGACGTCATGGACCTACCCCTGGAGCCTCAGGTGTGGGCTCTCACTCTTGGTGCCAGAGCTCAAAATACTCTCTGCTTTTCTTAAATCCTTGAAAAAAGTTAAGAAACAAGTGACAGATGTCTTGCTCATCCCTTCTTGGCATCCAAGTAATGGATCTAATGACTACCAAAGGAGGCTAAGAGCGGAACAGGCAACAGAGGCACAGGGTCGAAACTTTGCAAGAATTTTAACTGTGTAGCTTATTGGGATGTTCATTTAATTTGTGTGACCTTTGAAATTTAGGGTTAATTATTTGAAATACAAGCTAAGCAGGATATATATAATTATATGAGGCTCTTAGTAGCCTTTGAAAATCAAAATAATTTTGCTGTTAGGCCCTGCTAACCTGGGGAGGAAAATACAGCTATTCTGATCTGCGGCGGAAAATACAGCTTTATAATATCAGGCAATAAATTGAAACTTTCCTTTAGCTGAGACCTCCTTGGATATTTGTACAACTTTGCATGGTATTTTGGGAATGTCTGATGTACAAGAGCGTAATAAATCTCCTGCTGGGTCTCAGCTGTAGGCAAATGGCTCCATTTCTGAATGGTCCATGCAAATGGTTTGCTATACTTGAGGGGCAAACTGTATGCTTAGGCAATTAATAGTAAAAACTTTGCTCTTCCCCACCGGGTGCAACAATATTCAGCTCAATGTATTGCTCATTTGCTCCTTGAAGTTGTTTTTTTGCTTCTTAAACAGTCAGCACTGGCTGAGTAATCTTTTTTCGTATAAGAAAAACAGCTCTAATTGCAGAGTCACTGCTTTCTGTAGTCCCGTACTGAATGCATCTCAGACTCATTTCTCCTTTTGGGCCTACATGGAGAGGAGTCATCAATACATGATACTTTGCAATTACCTCTGCTTGTTCAGAGAACGCAATTAAGCATGTGATTCTTTGTCTTGTAAAGCGATGCTTTGTCTTAATGGATCATTTTGCAAACAAATTCTGATGATCCATTGAGCACAGGGGTTAAAGTGCTGCAGTCTCGTGCTGAATACTGCTGCAGCCACAGGTGATAAATAAGGCAAAGGGATATAGAGGTGGTAGCAGTCTTTCCATGAGAGTATATGATGTGGTTGAGGGAGAAAATTATTAGCACAGGGAGGGGAAAAAAGTAGTCTTCCATCCCTCACGGTGTCACTGGTATCCAGAAGTAATTACATCACTGTCTCAATCTTTCCAATGTCATCAGTTTTGATAATTATGTATGTGCCGGTCTCTAATAAGCAGTAGAACTTACTTAAACCAGAATATGTCTTCTTGGCAAGCCATTACTTCTGCTTGGAAAGGATTATGTGTATTTGTGGACTCAATTTGGCATAGGCATGTGATTATTTTAGTTAGTATTTGAAGATGGTTTTCCAAGCCTGTTTGGTTTGTGAGCTTAAACAGCCCTGCAACTGGCACAGGGAGGAAATAGACTGGAAAAGGATGTTTATTCTGTCATTGTTCTCATTAATAAAGCAAAACCTAAAGAAAAGAGTGAGGATGGACTCTAGTATGGCTGAATTCGGTCCGGTACTGTGAGGTATTGCCTGCTCATGCTGTCTAGCTTGGGCTTCTCTGGTACCAATCAAAAGTTGAGAACCTATGCATGTGAGCAGACCCTCTGCCCAGTGCCTCCCAACCGCTAGGGACATATGCTTCTGATCGGTTAAAAAAATATATGTATTAGTCATGATTAAAGAGTCAGTCAGAAAAGCAGTCTCTTCAATTTTATAAGAACTTAAGATACGCCTGCATAAAGCCTGCAGCCGATTTAGGGTTTGAACTGATAGGAACATTCCTTAGGCTGCTTCTGCTGACAGATGATTTTTGTATAGGAACAGTTCTTAGCTTATACAAGATTAGTTTTCAGTTTTGAATCTCATTATTTCAGCCAGCTGTAAACGCTGGCATTTCTAATACATGTATCTTCTCAATCTGAATCTTCTCACTCCACCTCCTTTCCCTTCTCTGCACCTCCAGAAGATATTCCTGATCTCTTCAACGTGTCTGACGATACGACTTGGACTCCCGGTTGATGTCAGTGGATGTGGGCAGCCCTGGTATGTGGGGAAACAGGGAGGTGGCTGAACACCCCCTCCCACCCTGGCTTACAGGGCAGGGATGGCCAGGAGCTGGCAGAAAACACGGCGTGCAAGCGCACACCTGTGTCTGTGCCTGGCTGCTCTACAGTCCCTCGGTCACTTTGAAGGACATGGGTGTGCAAGAGTTGTCTGCAAGGACGGGAAGGTAGAACAGGCATGAGGGACAGAGGGGAGAGGCTGAGACACCTGGTAAATCCCTGTGCACGCTGGATGCTGTGAAGGTCAATGATTATACTCCTCAAGGTGAATGTCAGCTGGACAGAAAATCCAGGACTTGGGCTGGATGTCTGCAGGGGTTTTATGTCACTGGAGATTTATATCACATTTATTTAAAGAGTGGGGCAAGGCTGGGAAAGCCTTTCCTCAGGTAGGCAGCTTGGAGCAGGAACATTGCTTCAGTGAAGGACTTGGCCATTCCCAAATCCTAGAAGTGATGGGCACTCAGTAGCTGTTTTGGCAGCTGGCTAGGGGTGGGTACTCTCACGGCAGCCAGCAGTCTCACGGGGCTCATGCGTAGGGTTCAGGCCCTTGCTGCCCCAGACAACTTGTGCCATGAAGGATCTACAAAGGTGGCCACCCCATGCTGTTGCTTCACCCAGGGAATTAAAATTTCCCTTGGACCAGAGCTGCCACCCTTCTGTGGCATGGGGTGGCTAGATGGGTATCTGGCAGCTCGTGAAGGAAGCAAAAAAGGATTCTTATGACACAGCTTGAGATGCTCTGTTGTCCTTTCTCCAAAGGTTTATTGCTGTCAGGGTTTGTTCATATATCCCCGATGTGAAAGATGAAAGATGGTGCATGAGGAGACTGGTCCTGTAATGTAACCTCCTGTGGTAGGTCCTTTGGTTAGATGGTGCAACTACCCCATCCTTCCCTTGGCAATGAAAACAGCTGTTTAAAATTTACTTTGAGTTTTGTGACTGAAACCTGCATATGGATGATGGGTGACCCACAACAAAGTCCCTGCTGAAGGCACAGTTTGAAATTGCATGGCATGATTTTCTAAAGTGACTATTGGCATTTGTCATCTTAAAAGACAACATGTAGGACCTGGATTTTCAGAGGGGAAGTCCTCAATGCTATCTGAAAATCAAAGCCTTCTGAGCTGCTCTGTGTTGCATATGCAGAATCAGACAGATTCAAACTCATTTTAGAAAATATGGACTGGAATATTTAAAAATGAACTCTTAATCTTTTAATTTGCAGGAATAATTCTGTTGACATCACCACTGACATAGAAATTGTCAGTCTTTCAATTTCATTACCATTACTCATTACCATAGCAATGTGAGCTTATATATAATACTTCCAACTCCTGTAATGCAAAGAAAATCCCAACCTTTTTTAAGACTTGTTTGTTCTGACTGAATTCAGAGAAAATCCTAGCCTTCCCTGTTGTTTGGTTTGGGTATCATAATTAGAAGTTTGGTTAAATGGTGACTTTGGCAATCTTTTTCTGCAAATCTAGATTGTTTCTTGTGTATCACAAATCAAAAACTAAGTGTAGCAAGACTTTAAAATATTAGCTTTTCCAGATGTGACACTTGAACACAAGATGTTCAAAGAAAAAAGGCTTTTGGCTTTCTACCAAGATGTCAGACATTCGGGATGAATTAAATTAAATTTTGTTAATTGTCAAAGACTAAATGGGAAAAAGAAAACACTTTGTGCAGCGATAGAAAATCATTCTGACTCCTTTCCATTACACTGATGATAAGGTCTAAGTTCCCTACTCAGACTGATGCAGATCCATAATAATTCTTCCAAAATCAATACCTAACCTGTATTTACACTGCTATTCAGGCAACTGAGCTGAATATTGCACAGGTACTTTCTGCAACTTTGATAAAAGAACTTTGATAAAAGATTCCAGTTCTCTCAGATGAATCACCTCAGATTAAGCTTTTAAAAGGTTTACATTAGTCTTAAAATGTATGTTTATTGTTTCATCATTTCAAATTGAAAGAAAGTACAGAGTGGTGTGTGTGTGGAAAATAAAGCCATGTTTTACTTGATACTGGTTACAACCTGCTAAAATATTTTCTGAAATTTAACAATAAGTGGAAAGCTACATTTAAGAAAGAGAAAAAAAAGAAAATCTGCTTATTTGGAGATACATGGATGTATAATATACCATGACTTAAGTTTGTTTTAACAGCCTAGTTGCAGGCATGGAGCATTAGAAGTAGTAACCAATGAGAAGGAAGACTTTAAAATGGTAATAATGAAGTCTTGTTTTGGATTAATTTCTAAAAGGACAACCTGCTACTTAAAAACAAATAGAAAAATCTGCTATTCTCTTACAAAATAAAATAAAAAAAATTAAAAAAAAACAAACAAAACAAGACAGGTGAAGTAGTGGATGTTTCTGCCATTACAATCCTTACAATGGTTCCTAGAAAATGGGAACTATTTGCTTCAGGTAAGTCCCTGATTGCACATATTATCACTTTACCAAATTTCCCAGACCCAGCAGGATACACTTTGAGCTCAAGTGCTGAGATAAAAGATAACATTTGAAATTCACTTAAACCACATGGGATGTCAGCCCTTGCAAACCGGAGGTACCCTGTCGATGTTAACGCTTCCTGGGGCCGTTCCTCCGTGGCAGAATCCCTGCTTGGTCTATTGCCCCTTTCTGAGCAGCAACGCAGCCGTTGGGGTGGCATGTGTCCATGCTCTTTGTCCGAATGGTTCCTGCTTAAAGATGATAAAAATCAGAGCTGTTTGCTGCTGGAGATACTAATACAGAACTGCATCCTTCTGAAATGTGACTCTAATGGACTCTGAGTGAGGCAGGCAGTGTTAAAATGTCATTAATTTGCCTTCCAGAAAGTGAATCTAAAAAATTCACATGGTTTGCTTTTCTTTCTAACAGCAGGCACTCAGAGTCCATCAAGAGGAGGACACAAAACTAACTTGTTGATTCTTGTGCTCTTTTGTGTTTGGCCTAAAATGGATAATCAAATTTGATCTGAATTTGTGCCTTTAGTTCCCACAAACCTGTGTATTTCTGCAAAGAAATTTGTCACTATATTACGTTAATACTCATTTCTATTGCTAATACTAAGAAAAGCATTTTCTTTGTGCATCAAATTTCATGAAGGAGGAGTGCAGAGCATGCTCCAGCGTTAAATTATTAAATATAGCGTATAATACAAATGACGGAAATAGCAGAGTAAAACAATTTATATGTGGTATTTATTGTATAATAAGCTAGAAAAATACTTCAGTCATGATTAATACAGGAGAGAGAATAAAATCAAGAATCGGAGGAAAAAAGGACACAAGATTAGATTTTTAAATATTAGTTTGTTAAAAGAATATTAAAATCTTTAAATGTAAATCTTATCTCTTAAATTTCACAAGCACCACCACCCCCAAATCAAAGGGGCAAATTCAACAGTAAAACCTTATCTTGCAAGGTAGAAGGTTTAGAGCTCTTCCTACCAGGCCCCCAGTTGTGTTCTTCCAACAACATGGCTATATGCCTGTCTTTGCATGGGTGCTTTGAAGGCAGAAAACGCATCACAAACTACTTCAGCTTCTGAAAAATTAATCTCTATGTGCAGAAGAAATAACAGTAGTGAGTAAAGAAAAAGAGAGAGAAATGTTTTTATTGGCCAGCAAAGCTCACTACACCTTCATTTCAAAAATCACAGTATTTATGTGATTTTTTGTTTGTTTCATTTTGGACCTCCTCTTGCGGTGCTGAGTCTGAGAACGCACAAAGTGAGGAACGTCTGTGAGCCTGGTTGGCTATCAGCATTCCTGCCTTGGGCAGAGGCTCTTCTGCTTGCTGTTTTCTGCAGCAAAAATAACGGTGCGTTTGTCAAAATTGGGATCTGAAAGAAAAAAGCTGACAGGACTTGTACAGTTCACTGGCTGTCTCTGGATCTTGACAAGCCAAAATGTGCTACTTAAAATTGTAAATATGCACACTGTAAATTAAATTCTACATTTAGGATGCAAAACTGATATTAGGAAGAAATATTTCTTAGCCTTTTCCATTAAGGTCCAGGTAACTATTCTAAGGTCCAGGTAACATTCTGCACAATGAGCAGAATGCTTGGTGTCTGTCTTATAGGGTGAACTCTAACATGCTGATAGTTTTGATTTTAGTACACTTTTACTTAGGGGCAACATATTATATGTTAATAATGTGATGATTCA
This sequence comes from Aramus guarauna, assembly GCA_013400195.1. Taxonomy (NCBI): domain Eukaryota; kingdom Metazoa; phylum Chordata; class Aves; order Gruiformes; family Aramidae; genus Aramus; species Aramus guarauna. The sequence continues at coordinate 797,939 of VXBL01007681.1, forward strand.
TAACACCTTTCAGAGGGGGGAATGCACATTAATTGGCATGTTCATCTTGCATTGTAAATAGATGGCTGGCCCTTTTGAGTGACTGAGGTGACAGCACCTTCATAGGATGTGTTGAGCAAAGGATGCTCTATTTCTTCATTATTATTACCTCACCAATATTGTGTCACTGTTGCATCTGATTAAAAGCTGGGGTTGTTTTGTTTTGTTTTTTTAAAAAAATCTGTGGCATAGGTCCTATGGGGAGATGAAACCAAGTAACTAACAAATCAATGGCTGGCATGGTCTTAAGACTTACAACCTCTATGGCTCCTGGAGCCCCAAAACTCATCTTTGGAAGGAACGAGTAAGGTCTTTCAGTGAAGCTGTGGTGGTTTCCCTGTGTGCTACAGGCTGGAGAGCTTCTGGAAATGTTTCTTGTCTTGGTGCTGTTTGGGTGCCTGTTACTCATGATTAGATTTCCAGACCATTTTGTCATCATTTGTGTTTTGGAGAAATCTGAGACTAAAACCCAAATACCTCATCTTTTGTTTTTTTACTTGAAATGTTTTTATAGAAACCAAAAGAGCCTGCTTTTCAGTTTTAGCTATGGAAGAAGCTGGTCTTCGCAGAGGGACAAAAGAGGATAGTATGAGAAATGGTATGCTTTAGTATTTGTTTGCTTTCTGCTAGATAAAGATGACAGATATCACTTGTTTTCATTTAGAAGCCTCCTTTGGTTAGAGCCACCCTTGTTTCAGTGTGGACTTTACACTTACACAGCAACTTACAGTGTGAAATTCATTAATTTAAAGTATAAAATTTATATTAAGGCCGGACAGAATTTACAGCTTCAGTAGATTTTCCTGTCTTAACTTTTAAAATCTGAATCTTCAAAGAGTCTTTGACCTAAGGAGTCTCTCTCTCTATTCTCATCTTCTTTATATTCAATCCAGTTTTCATTCCATTTACCTCGCTGCCTTATGCAGATACTAAAATGCATGCTATTCTTATTTACCTTTGGCTGTAATTTCTGTATCTCTGTGGGGTGTTTTTTCCCCACCCCCTGCCAGGAAACAAAAACCAGGGTGTGCTGTTAAAGGCAGGAAAGTAGCTTTAAATATCCTGATGGAAGAGCTGTGAGATCTTTTTTTTTTTTTTTTTTCTTAAAAAAGGGGCATTATTTTCTTGAAGACTGTCCAAATTTGTGGCTTTGTGAAATGTTTGTTAAAAGTCTCTGAGTCTAGAAGTGAAGCTTCTTCTAACAAAACAAGCAGGACTTCCTCTTCTGCTCTCATCCCCCTGCCTTCCTGGGGCCTTACAAATAACATTTTTCCTGTAGAATAAATAACTTCACTGAAACAGATATATAACCCCCCTGTAAAACTCAGTCTGTTTATAACTGAAATCCAACTGTTATTTTGCAGCTGGTCTCTGTAGTTTATGCTGAACCTCACAGAAGGCTGTTAGCATCTCTGAGATCTTTGTTTTGCACGTTAGTTCCTTTTGACTGAGAAATCAACCTTGTTCCTAACCTTTCTTAATGCTCATTTCTACAAGCAATAGGTACAGGAAGGCTCAATAAAAATAGCTGGGGCTTTGCGAAGGTTTGCAAACTGCTCACCACGTCCGCTTTCCTAACTGGAAGCTGCACCAGAGGCAGGAGCTGCTGTCCGGGCTGGATGCAGCTCTGGCAGCCGTCGAGGGGAGCAGAGGAAGGTGATGACTAACACGGTTGCGTGAGAGGCTGTCCCCATGGTGGTCCCCCGGAAGGTGGTGTGAGTCCTGCCAGCCTGCCTCTGCTGTTTCCCTGCCCTTGGACGGCAAAGGAAGAAAATAAAATTGGGGTGAGCCGGAGGTTGAAAATCACATCAGACAAGAGACGTGTGTGGCACCTGATTGGTGTAACACCGAGGAGGTGCACATGTCCCCAGGCTGTGTCTCGTGCAGTGAAGGTCATTAGTCATGTCCTCAGTAGTGGAGCCTATAAAGAACATCAGTAGCTTAGTACCAGACTTCCTTTGCAACTCATTACTTAACTCGTTTGAGACAAGTAGCGTAAGCCCATACGATGATAGTTGTGTTGCATGGTCTCATTTTGCTATGGAGCATGCAGAAAAGGGTTCAGCCAAACAGAGCTGGTCCCCTGAATGCTCCTCACCTGTGAACAGAGCCTGGACCTTACAGTGCTAAGATAATACAAACTGAGCAAAAGCTCCATGTAAGTATTATTATTCCTGCTCTACTAGGCTATGTTGCTTTGTTCTTTCTGTTTCTGAGGTGGGAGAAGAGAGACAGAGACATGATTTAATGAAGTAATCTGTGCAGGACATTTGTGAGTGAGTTCAGGACAGAGCTAGCATCTTCATTTCATAATAAACTGTAATTTCCAAGCTACAGGTCATGGTCATGAAAGGTTCATGATCCTAAAGGTGATGTTATGTGCCTAGAAGCATGAATGAGAATTGTATTTACAAAGCAAAAATTTGGGGAAGCAGACCTCTCTTTTTGTTGGAGCTACTCTTAGGTTCTGACCACAAGAAAGCAAAGTGTGGAGACAACTGGAAAATTATGTTGCTGTTCCAGTTCAGGTGGTGTTGTCAGAATATGCAAGACCTAACAAGATTAGAGCAGTTCTGCCCTCTAATTTGAACAGATGCAGATTGGAGTCACTAGTAAGTTTGCATCATAACTCTGGTTCAACCCTGAGTCATGGGATTATTTCATTCTGCTATATTCATTTTTGATGAACCCCTTTGCTCCCCTCCTTTTTTTTTTTTGTAAGGGTGGGTTAAACAAATGTTAATTCCTCAATGAAATACTTCTCCCTTGTTGAAACTTGAACGGGATATTTTCCAGAGTGCGAGATCAGAAACCACCCTTCACACAATAGCTGTGCCAGAAATGGCTTACCAGGAAAGCAGATTGCCGAGGGGTGGGTAACGTTAATGAAATGGTCAGGGAGGAACTTTTCAAGGAGCATTTATATGTTGATGCTTCTTGTCTTGTGACATTAATTTTTTTTTTTTTTGCACCAAATCAAGTTGGATGTCACACATTTCTTTGATCTAAGTTGTTAAAATTCCCAGCTCTTGCTCAAGCAGACTGTCATTCCTGCTTTTCATTAAGGTCGTTTGACTATTTCCTGTCACAGAAAAAGTGGTTATTCAGATCACAGCTTTCCTAGTTGTGAACAGCAGATGGGACTGTATCTACCTGACTGCTAAAGCAAGTCCAGGACCAGGTAGTGACTCTGGATTTTTTTTCTTAGGGTAAGCCATGTGTTCAGATGCCTGCGAGGCCAAATGGGCGGGAGCACAGCACCTATCTCACCCCAGCGGAGGAGGCAGCCCAGGGCATTTGCAAAGAATGAGTCATCTGCGCAGTTCCAGATTGCAGCTGCTATAGCATCATAGGAAAGCACTAAACTGGAGCTTAAGAATGATGGGAAGGGACAAACTCAGTGCAGAAAGAAACTACAAGCTAGCTGAAGGATGCAGAGAGGATTTTAAGAGAAATCGCTAAGGTTTTCTTGTAACTCCAACTCTTTAATGAAGAGAAGCATTTGTCCCAGGATGGCAAAAGAGATACAGCTACATGTGTAGTCAAGGTAGGCTTGACTGTGGTTGCTAATGTAAATGGAGAATAGATTTTTTTTTTCAAGGCAGCGTATTTAAACCACAGTTAAAATGTCTGAAGCAAAAAGGACCGTTCTTACCTAGCACTGATTTTTCCTTTTACATTTTACTATGTTTAAATCCATTTTGCTTTCTCCCCTAGAAATTCGATCCTTCCAAAGCAGACTATGTAGCTATAGGAGCAAGACTACACTGCTCTTGGAAAAATCTGCATGCCTTTGTGCTTAGATTTCCTTGCTTTTTTGCCTCAGCTGAGCCCCTGACAATTGAAAATATTTAAAGAAGGAAGACTAAACCCTAATGAATGTGAAAGGCATTTGCACAAAAACATAAGCTTTCTTCCCTCTGTCTTAATTGAAATACCTTAAAAGGCTTGCATAGGCTATACAAAGAAATACAGCTACTCCTTCCTTCTGTGCTCTTGTGTGCCAGTTTTGAAGGTCTTTGTTTCTATTTTTGTCTCCTTATTCTTTACCCTAATAAAGATCCATAAGTAAAATTTCTGTCTGTGTCTAAGCTCAGCAGCTACGTGGTCACATCTCCTCTGTATCATTTTTCCTGTGAACTTTCAGTTCCTTCTCCTTTACTTGGAATAAAATCAAGCACTCTGTCAATGGCCAGAAGCCTGTGGCGGGGAGGGCTGTACCACAGCTCATCTGGGCCTGTGGATGCAATAGGTGAAATGCTATCAGTCCACTGGAACGGTCACGAGTATCTTAAAAGTCACTTTCCTAGAATAGCAACTTAATTTCAGAGCAGAAAAAGTGCTGGTCTGCTTCACGACTTCTAAAGACCTGTTTTTGCCATGTAAAGTCAATTGCTGCGAGCTGTGGACCCAGCTTGGCTTCAAAGTGCGCCTGGCTCTTCATTCACAAACTAAATGCTCTAGAGAGCTGCCAAATGGGGGAGATTATTCTGTCTCATTTTCTGGCAAGCTGCGACTGCGTGTATCACTTCATTTATATGCTAATTGAGGCCAAGCCTCCAAATAGACTCCATACAATATCAGTGTGACTTGGCTCCGTCTGTGTGATTATTCTGCCTTCCAGCAGCCTCGGTGTGTGTGCTCTGAGCCGGAGAGGGTTTAGGATGTCTTCATCAATGAAGTCCTACGTCCTGACCCCAGCTTGCGGAAAGTGATGGTTAAACGCGAGGAGCGTGGGTCAGCGGCACCGAGGATTACCACATTGCTGTGAAGGTGACCTCATGCCCTTTCTTGACTGGGACTCTCCACACTTCAGCTCTGAGGAGATGCTGATATTTCTTAGGCCAGCTGGCCTAATCAGAGGTTGCAGAGGGCATGTCTAGGTAGGACAGCTGATTTTGTTACCTCCTCTCCTCTGTCAGCTTGCGCATGACCGAATGGTAAAAGCTCACTCTCCTCTAGACTGCCTGTTTTTAAAGTGTAGGAAGGATTCATGCTTTGCCAGCTATTTCTTGAGAAGCATTGTGTTGTCATAGAAAGAGCAAGTACAAATATATGCATTCAGGGGTTCTTTAAAATATATACGTTAAGAGCTCCATTTGATTGTTTAGGATGTTATAAACTTCAAAAGCCAAGGATGAACTATTTGGTAAATGGACACGTGCCTCACGATGAATTTTATGGGACGTTTCACCGAATGTTACTGAACTTAGGTTGGGAAACGCACGTGCTTGTGATAAATTCTTTGAACTGTTGCAGAGGGAAGTATTAGTACCTTATGCTTTAAAGGGGAGATTTGACATTGGCGTACAAGTGTGTTTTAGCATTAATCCCAGGGATTAGAGGTCCGTACGAAGTTCTGAAGTTTCTATATGATAACATTTCCATACTTTTTTAAGCTTTCTTTATAAACATATCAAGGTGTGTTTTTAAAATCTTGCTAAAAGAGAACTGAGCACTTGAAAGTAAGAAAATTCCCATCTGGCAGTCGCCTGCGTGAATCCTTTGCGGGTCTGCGCTGCAGCACAAGCCGTTACAGACAACCGCAGCTCAGGCAGGGGAACACCGAGTTGCAACACAGCTTTTGAAAACCAAGAGCTTGTACTGCAATTCTAAGTCCTGGTCCAGGTGCCCAACAAGGGGCTTCTTGGCCTACATGGCCAAGGAAAGGCTGTTGAGGAGGAAAAAAAAAAAAAAATCAAAACTTCCCATGCTCTCCCAGGCTGAGTGCATGCTCATAGCTTTGAAATAAAGGATTATTTGAAATCAGGATTCATGGCTTGGGCTCAGGCACCTGCGTTGTCTCTTTATACACGGGGGATTTGCTGTTCTCTTCTGAGTTGTGGCAGTGCCCACCTCTCATCCCGGAAGGAAGCGAGGGGTATCAATTCAGCATGAGCTTCCTCCCCGCCTGAGGCAGCTCAAATTTATACTCTGTGTGCTAGATAATTGGCTTATCCAATGAACAAATTGGCATGGAGACACTCTCCACCTCACCTCTTGATGTGGAGTCATGATCTGACCAGGAAAGAAAGGAAGACTCATCAAGCCACAGAGAAAGGAAGCAAGAGGGAGCACGACTGTTTTGCCTAATGATGAGACAATTTCCTGGGATGAAGTAGTTATGAGATCTGGTACTTCCCAGAAGTACTTAAGAGTTTTTGCAATCTGCTCGTCACTCATAAACTTGCCATGGGATTTCCAAAGCCTGCCCGGGTATTCAGTTTTCTTTGTTCCTGTGAACAGCTTGTGTCTGTTCTCAACAGTGTGTTGCCTCCAGGTTATGACCTGTTGGTTGACAAAAATAGGTGCCAGGTGAGGTTCCTGCCAGGGCATGACTGCCAGGCTGAAGAATACCACCATGGTTGTGCAAGGAAGAGGCTCATTTATTTCCGTGACACTGTGCTCCTTTGTGTGCTCCGTGGAGCAGGTCTTGGCAAGCGGCGTTCACGCAAGTCCCTCTGTTTTAAGTGGAAAAGCTCCAAAGCCGACACATTTCCTGTGTCGAATGGGTCAGAGAAAGGACATCCCTGTTCTAGGCCAGGATGGTGTCATTAGGTAAACGGGGACTATTCCTCGGCCTGGGAGCTCAGTCTAGACGTGAGCATTCGGAAGCTGTGCTAAAGGAGATGATTGCGAAGGGCAGGATCGCGGTGGGGGATCAGCCCCGCTACGGGGGCACGTGGCCCAGGGAGGAACGCTCGCGGCTGCGCTCAGAGCACCATCCGGGGCTTTGCGAGGGGCAGCCGTCTGCGCTCCATCGCCCGTCGGCCTCTGCTCGGGAAGTAAAGGCAGTGAAAAAACCTGACCAAGCTGGAGAGCAATAAGCTGGCACAAGTCAGTTCCTAGGAGACTCATATCTGAAGCACCATCCAGAAGTCTGGAAACACCCCGTGAAGAGTGGAAGCCTCAGGGTTTCTGCCTGAACTCTGTTGATACTAGTGCCGCAGTTCTGCTACTGCTGGAGCGTGGGCTTGCTCCTCAGCAGCGCGGGAAGTTGGAAATTTGTTTATTCCATGCTGGAGTGAAACGAGAACGGTTTGAAATGTTACTCTTTTTTACATATATATATTTTTTTCTTGTTAACTCAGTTGTGTTAATGTCTGCTTTTTGGATACCGATGGGATGTTTTAATTTGTGAACTGTGTTTTGTGGTATCAGACACTGACCTGGCAGAGGATGCATCCCACTTTGAAGTAGTAGTTCTGCCTAGACTTGGAGCAGAGGTTTTTAACTCAAGATGTTCTCAGATGAACACAGCAGGAACCTGAATGTGGGTGTCCTATTGTCAAAAGCTGTCTGGAGTAAGAAAACAGCTTCTAATTATTGCCAAAGATGCTAGTTTTGACTGAAAGGTAAAAATTCCTTTTTTTTTCTTTTTTTTTTTTTTTTTTTTTTCCCCTCCAAGATATTCTGGCTATGCTGTATTTTACTGCATTGAGGCTGGCTGACAATACAGGTTAATTCTGAAATGTGTAGAGTTGCATTTCACAAAGTTATGAATCTACAGTAGGGGAAAATCCATTTCTTGCAGCACAGAGAACAGCCCATTGGCAGCTTTAACTGGAAAAAGGAATTAGCTGGGGAGAGGAGAGTGATTTAAAGGGCAGGAGGAAGAGTGGAACAGGCTGTTTTCCTATAGTACTCGGATTCTACCTTTGTCAAGGAAAAGGGAGCTGCTGCGTTTAAATACAGGGCTTCTTTATTGTAGGAAGATAGAAAAAGGTGATCTGCAGCTCCAGAAGTTTTATGGGAAAAGATCTGCGTGTCTGAGAAAACTTGTTGTTAGTGGTTAGTGTCCTGTTGAGTAGTTCTGAGGGACTTAAATGTAACGGCTTGCCTGGGTACTAAAAATGCACATGTTGTGATGCTGGCAGTTGCGTGAAGTCTTGCTGAAGGTAGTGGGTGTAACAACCACCCTTCATTTGAGTCAACTGCAAAGTGCAATTAAGTTTTATGGAATAAATAGCTGAAAGAATAGGAGCCACCACGCCAAAAATGAGGGTGCGCACAAAGCTGTTTAAGAATGTGTCGTGTAGGTGGAGGGTTTGATAACAGACTGAGTGAACATGCAGGTGGCTGAATATTGTTCATGTGGAAGAGAAACCAGAAACATCAGAGCACGGGCAAAGAAGGCATTAAGAAAGTCCCAGCAAAATAAATACTTGCTGCCTGACTGCATAAAACCAGAGTTTTCAAGAGTCAGGCACCTGGAGCTCCAAGCAAGGCGTTACCTGCTCTGAAGTTCTCACTGATACGTGAGAACTTGTGTTTAAGGAGTTACTCCGAAAGGCTTTGTATCAGAAAAATGCGGTACCAGGTTCCAACGTCTGTCTGTCTGCCAGAGAGAAATGATGCAGAAGTATAGACCAGCTCAGAAGGTGGTAACGCTCCTAGGGATCTCCTCATTACTGCAGTGGCAAAGAAGCAGGTATCTCTGCATCTAGTTGTAGTTAAGCATGTGAATCTTTTAGAGGGAATGCAACTTCAGATTTCAGTGTGGAAAATATAAATGAAGATCAAATAGAAAGGAAAGGCCAGGTCAGAATAAAACACAAACCGGGCCCACCTGGCCTAAGTAGATTCTACTGGAGCTTTCCACATAGGAATATTTACTTGCTACAACATTGAATTTGGCAAAGTGAGACTTGCACTCGGGTTTGGAGGTTTGCTTTTTCTCTTTATTGCACGGTCAGCTTGACCACAGTTAACCTTTATTCATCTATTCTGATTACTACAGTGTCCCACACGCTCTCTCTCTTGCATGAGCTTTACTTCATTATTCACCTATCTCATCACTTAGAAGAAAACAAATTCTTTTGCACAATGTTTGCTTTGTTGATTAAATTTGGCATGTGAATGGATTGTCTGCCTGTGACAGAAAGGTTGTCCCTTAGGTGTTTATTTGAAAAAGACTTCTGACGGTCTATTTATAAGCATGATCTGAAGAGATTTCTAACATTATGAGTCTGGGCTGCAACTGAGACAAAAGTTCAAGACTGTCTAAACAGTGCCTTCCACAGATAGTTCCTCCGGTTTTAAAGTGCTTGCAGGCTCCACGTAACTTCCCGTACAACTGAGTCTGACTTTTATTAAAGCACCGTCTGAATCTGCATTTCATTAGTCCCATGAATGACCACTAAGTGTAGATTTAGATTCTTCTTACACTTACCTTACAGAAAACGCAAAGCGAATGAGCTTAAGTTAAAACTGAAGCAAGGCTGTACATCATTCTCCTGCATCCTTCTGGCCCCTGGCCAGCTCTCTGGCAGTGCACTGGCCAGAGTACTGGTTTTTCTGAGCCTCTAGGCTTTTGTATGCAAAAATCCTTTCACATGTAATAAAGAAGTTTCTAGTCAACTTTCAAAGTGAGCATACAATGCAGGCAATTATTTATTTCTCTCAGAATAATGAGCAGTGTGAGATACCAGACGCTGTACGTAGAATGAGCCACCAGGGTCATCCAATCCACTGCCTCACAAGCAGAGGGGTAATAGGTGGTTAGACCCAAAAGGTCTACAAATCACCCATTCTGCATATACCACAAGCCACAAAACACTCCCCAATGCTCTGTAACATCTTGAAGATATATAGTACGACCCGTTCAAAGCCACAAACTGTTGTTTACCACGGTCAGGCTGTTGCAATCATGGGGATCGAGCATCTCTTATAATGTACCACAAGAGGATAGATAGCAAAGAGATCTCAGGCATTTTCAGCTTCCTAAGCACCAAACACCCTGAAGACCTCTAAATGAAAACGCACTGAGCAATATATCCTATCACGTTCTGTAGCCAGACTTTTGCACTCTGCTGGTTTTACATATGCTCAATACAGCACGCACATGTTGTACCTGAACATGCATGTGCATAAACATATTCCCCGGTGATCTTCCAGAAATTACTTTTCTGTCTTTATGGCACAATTGCGTTGTGTCTTCTGGCCTCTGCAGAGCCAGAGAAGAGAGGTGGCACCTCTGCCCTTCCCGAGCACTTCCAAAGCCTGTCGGCAAGCTGCCTGGGGGCTTGGCAGCCTCGGCCGCCGTCCAGCCCAGGGGCTAAAGGTTTACTGGTGTCTTTGGTTGCTGGGGAAAGACAAAACCTCTAATAACCTGTGTTTGAGGTGAAGCAAGTTTTAGGTCCCAACCATCTGAGCAGACATATGTCCCGGGACTTTCACTGCTTAGACGCAGAGCCTTTTTTCTTCCTCTGTCCCACTGGCAGCTTTCATTTCCATGAATAATTAGGTGTGAATTGCCAGGAAGATTGCCCCTCGTGAAAAATCACCTTCTGTAATTTCAGAAACAGCTGCATGTGTTTAGTATCACCATATCTGGATGCTTCTGGCAGAGTCGCTGTGCCCTGCTCTCTGTACATGTGCAGAAGAGATACGGGGTATTCTCATTTGCTTTTCTTCCCCTCTGAGACCAAAACATCAAATAGAGTAACCAAAAAGATACATGCAATGCAGGACCATATAGAAAGTAGCTATGTTTTCAAAATGTTTGATGTTTGGTTTTACTTTTGAGATTCAGTCCAGTTTAGGTCTTCATTTACCCAAAACTGTTGCATCCATCTTAATTTAATATATGGAAATTGCAGCTTTGCTAGTGACCAGAAAGCTAATTCTATAAAGCTAGTTGTAAATAAAATGGGTCAGGAAAAAAAATAACCTGAGGGCAGTACTAATCTGATAGCAGGTAGATGAGAGCTTTGCTTCACAGGGAGCATAGACTTGATCTATTGGCATCCAAACAGATCAACAGTGTGACATTTGTTTCTCACAGGAAAATCCTTTCCCTAGGGTGCAGGCAGGAAATCCAAAATAAGAGGAGGTAAATACCAAAGGACTGCTGAGGAAAGGGGAGGAGAAAGAACAGAAAGAGCAGTGTTCGCTTGTTGTGTCGGCTAAGGAAAGAAAACTGCGTGAGAAATAAGTGCTTATTTTCACATTATATGAAGTGTTCCGATCGCAGAATGAACCGCTTTCACCCTGCGAAGCCATAGAGCAGATTGCTGTGCCTCCTGGTGAAGTCTTTATTTACCCTGTTCTTGATTTTCTTTACAAGCACTGAATTCCTTTTTTGGGGAAAATATTTGCAATTCATCCTATCCAACTAACAGACGAGAGAGACCCTTAAGTTTGTTCACAGCACCTGTTGCTCTGACTACTGACCACTTGAACCAGCAGCTCCTGTGAAAGTCCTTGAATCTTTCACGTTAGAAATTTTGGTGCAAAGTCGGTGATCCGGTAGTGGGCTGGGACTTACGGCAGCACGCGTATATTTAACTCGGGGACCTTTTGCTGACCATGCGTTGCCGAGGCTAACGCAGCCCTCTCGAGCCGCTTCCCTCTGAGTTCGGGATAAGGAGGGCTGGGAGAGACAGGAGCCTGGCAATCGCTCCTCGAACCCACTGACGGGAGCTTCGTTTCAGACCGATGCTGTCACATCAGCCTCCCCCAAAACTCAGCGTGCAAACGCTGGGGTGGGTAAGGATTGCTAACTACTTAAGTGCAAGGAACAGAGTGAGGAAGGGCCACGCAAGGCTCTTCTGTGTGGTGCTATTGAGATGCTCCATGACAGGGAGACTGTGAAACAGGGGCTCTGAAAAGGACATTCCTCCCATTGGATTTGCTGACTTGAGGTTTTTGTCAGCTGGATCTTTGGGCTTCTTGCCAGCTCAGAAAAAAATAACAAAGGCCGTTTCTTTAGTTGCATATGATCGGGGAAAAAGGAGAGGAGGAGGAGGAAAAAAAAAAAAAAAAGAGGGACTGTAATACTTTTAAAGAGAAACATTTTTTCCAGAGAAGTAAAAATGTCTTATTTATACAGATACTCAGTCTTTGGTTACTGTGAGCCCCAGCATAATTCTTAAATCTCTGCAAAGTGGCATGGATCGCATCGCTTTAATGTAGTACAGATGTCATTTGGCACTACATGGAAAGTTAGGACAGGCTTGAAACTGAACTTACAATCCTACTGTGGTCAAAAATTAGAAAAGATGCAACATTAAGACTGAGAGGGAATTGTTTGAACTAGGTTTGTCCATCAAAGGCAAATTTATAATTTGATATATTAATTTATAAATTAAAGGGTTATTTCCACTTACTTAACATTTTTTCACGCAGTTTCCTAGGTTCTTTGGAGTGTTTGTGCTCTTAAGATAATGTTTATCAGGGTTGGGTGATTTCTGTGCCTTGAAATAAAGAAATAAAGAGGATACTCATATATCCCTATTTTTCAAAACTCCAATTTGAATTTTTCAGTCATTTAAAACCTGCCAGACTGAGCTCAGTGATTTCATGGTGCTTGTAGTCCCTGGCCACGGCATATCTGACAAAAGTTGAGCTGTTAGAGAGAGGTGAAAACAACATTTTTAATAGTGAAGTATAACTATTTCTGTCCTTTCTCTGTATAAGCTGTTATCGAGCCTTTGAAGTTCTGCCAGCTTGTTTCCATTACAAGGAAAACTTGATACCAGCTGGAATTTTTGGAGTACAGAGGGAGCAATGGCAATGGTCCTGTTGACTTAAAAAACTGCATGATGTGCTGGGTTTTATGAACACCGAATAAAGAAACTGGAAACAGTTTTCTCTTTCGATGTCTCTGCCTTTTCAGCAGTACAGCACTCCATCTTTTTAAACTTCTTTCTAATGTGATAGTCACTGCAACTTTTCTCATTCTCTCACTTGTTTTCAAGGCTTTTATTTTCCGTCTCTCCTGCCCATCGGTACTTCAAGCTATCAAATGTTCCAGCCCTGTGTTTATCCGCCCCGCGAGAAGCCTCCCTGCTCACATAGCGTAGCTTCTCCTCCATGTTTTGGGTGTTAGCTTCTGGGATTTTTCTGCCATCGCTACCCCTGAGAGTCTTTTGAGTCTTCCAGTTTGCTTAATGCAAGCCTGGGACCCATGAAAATGGTTATTAACACTTTCAGTCTAACAGCTGGCTCCAGCTAGCGACATAAAAACCAGCTGCCATGTTCTGCTGATCGCATGCATCAGCGGGCAGGTAAAGCTTTATAATCAAGACAATCTGCAGTAAGGATCCTTCCTAGGATACACTGCGTGCACAAACAAGCTATAGCCCTGCTTTACCTATAAAACAGGGTTCAATTTCAGCGTGTGCACTGTATTAAGCTTTCTTTGCATCAACATTAAGAAAAGCCCTTGACTTCTGCAATATGTCGTGATTTGAGCCATATGGCGTGTGAGAAACAGGTGGAGCAAAGGCTGAGCAAAAAGCATGAAAGGAGGAAAAAACCCATGGTTTTCATGATCAAGCTAAAGGGCTAGACTTGGGGCCATCACCCTCCCAACAAGTATCAGAATAGCCAAGCCCTTCCTAAGACAGAGCTTATCCAGAGACCAGAGGCTGAAGACAAGAGGTTATCCACTGGCATGCTGCTCGCTTGAGAGAGGTGCTAACAGTTCCTCGGTGTATGTTACATATGGCCGTGAACTGATACGGGACTGTTGTCTCTGACTTACGTGTTGAGTGTTCGCAGTCTGCTCTTTTTTGGAATGATTTTTTTCACCTCCATCAGAGAGTTTTCTTTCAATGTCCCGATTGCATGATTCTCAAACGCGCTAAGACTCTTTTCAAAGTGGTTGCTGGAGCACTTCCCAAGTAAATATTTGTTGAAGTGCTTATTAGCAAGATGATTTCCTTCTACATTTTCTGTTTCCATGATCGTTCTTATTAGAAATGTTAACAGAAATGAGAGGCAATTTGCAAAATGTGTTGATATTTCTAGCATAGTTGAATAGGATGGTTTAATCAGGGTATTTACAATTGCAAGCCTTCTTTTTATTTTGCCTTGTGCTTGACGGCTGTTTTCTTTTTATAACAACAAAAAAAAAAGTATGCAGTTGCATGTTCCTATGGCAAGTAAAAGCCAAAGCAGTCATCCAGCTGTTAAAATTAGTGTTAGGTCTGAATTTTCTATGGATTTCCCACTGCATGGCAGGAAATCAGCTTTCATTGCTGCTTCCCCCTCCTCCCCATCCAGCCTCCTATTAGATTAATACCAGAAGCATGAAGTAACGTTTAACAGAAAGTTGTTGCTTTTAGCTCTGGGAAAACTTGGCAGCCTCACCAGAAATGAATGGGGGAGGGGGAACCTGAAACCTCCCTTAACTAAAGAGGAGATCTGAGGCATCAAGAAACGTTTTCTCCTGTTAAAGTTCCGAGGTTTAAAAAAGCGTGCCAATGACAAACTGTTCCTAAGTCTAATGAGGATCCGCTGTCAGCCCTTTCCTCTCTTTAAGCATTAATCGCCTGGCTCCTACGGGCTACTTTTGTGTCCCCATTTCATATTGCTACCTAATTTATGTCCTGTCAGCAAAGTGTATCGCTAAGATAATGCATTTCTTTTCTTGGTAAGAATGAGCTTCTAGCTTACAGGATGGTCCAGGGAGCTTGCAACCAAAATGAAGGTTGTTGCTCACGATTGCTGAGATGCCTCCCCGACTGTTTTAAGGTTTCAGTAGTACAAAGCAGGAGGGAAAAAAATGCAATGTGCAAACAAGGCATTATGAAAAAGAAGCGAGACCACCCCCAGCTTCCTATCTCAGATTTCACAGTGGTCTTTAAACTACAGTACAAAATTATAATTTATTAAAACAATGTGTTAAAGATTGTCATATGTTAATTTCCTGTGATACTCTGGGATCAGCAAGCATATTTTGTTGCTTCCTGTGGGCCTAATGCTACATCAGTCAGTGGGAATTTCATTGGAAGCGCGTGGTGGTGTGGCCACAGCGGTGCAAGCCCAGACTGATGAGCACGTCTGGGGCTTCTTCCCAACCAGGCTACCCCGGCTGCCGGGAGCAGCGCTGCAGGACGCAGACGGATGCTCTCAGGTGAGCAACGTGGACAAGAATACCTGCATAAATCGGCAGGCTTTACATGGTACAGCTCCTGTAAAACAGCCTTTCCAAACTTCTCGTATTCCCCGAATAGCTGAGTGAGTTTGCTTTTCAGTTTACCACCCTACCATTAGCTGAGGTGCTGCCCCGTAAAGCTTCACCTTCTGGTTAAAACACAGGGGCCCTAGCCAGCGCAGGCTGGGCAGGTGGAGAGATGCAGAGCTTTGACTTTCAAGTACCCAAGTGCTTTGCTTTCTTCAGAGCAAGCTGACGGTGCCAACAGCTCTTCCAGCGTTTTGTAGCCTCCCTACAGGCGCGAGGACGAGGTCACCCGGAGCCCTCCCACGGTTTCCCCGCCTTGCCCTGCCCCGGAGGCTGACCCTGTGACTTGGCGTGTCGACAGACCCCGCGAGGAAGGCGGCATGTCCAACCGCGGGCACGGGGAAACAGCATTACCAGTAGGATGGTCCCATGTTATTTCCCAGGGTAACCCAAAATGGGCCTGGCATACAGGGAAAAGGGAAGAACGGGATACGGATTAATCTGGCAGTGGGTATGTGCGAGGCGTATGTGCCGTATCACGCCTTGCACGCCGACGAGCTGTCTGGTGCAGAAGCTGTCCTGGCCTCACGAGCCAGATTCCTACAGCACACATGAATTAAAAAACCTGCAGGGAGATGCTGGTCCATCTTTCCCCTTCCCCTGCACGTTCTGACAGGAGTCAAATGTATTCAATTCTGCAACCCTTTCCCCTGCCCCGCTATATTTTTAGGATTTTGTTGAAGCGAGTGCAAGTGCAGTGGGGAGGTTAGATGGTGAGTTGGCTCTTGCCTACTGTTTTGGTTTAGGTTGATTTTGCATTGGGCATTAGTGCATCTTCAGGATGTTTATCTCTGGGTTTGTATATTTTGTGTAAGCATGTAAGGCAGTTTTGAGTGAGGGATACATAGGGAGAAAATGGTTATAATTTGTGTCTCTCAGTTGCCTTTCATTCTGCCTCTGTTTGGAGGAAAATGCCAGAAAGCTGAGGCTAAAATGTTTCTCTGCATCTTATTCTGCCCCTATTAGTGCAGGAAAGTAGTAGCGATATTGTGTCATCCTTTGTGTTGCTAATGGGACTTAATTTCACATTTGGGGGCCATCTGCTGAGAAAAAAACTCTACAATCCTTCTCAATGCACATATAAAAACTTGTCAGCAAAGGCAGTTTCATGATTCATGTTGTGAAGATATATTTTATCTAAGCTTTGTTAGGCGGAGCTTTTTCCTTTATGAAAGCCACTACATCAATTCCAGCTCAAATGACTCCGAACAGAATGAAGTAAGTTTTGGCAACCATCTTTCCTTTTGGTAGAAAAGCATTGTTTTACCTCTTCTGACTCTCTACTAATTAATTGAGTTTCAACTGAAGGGGAAGAATATTTTGTGCAGGAGGAAGAAACCAAATGAGTATTTATTTCAACAGACAGAGATCTATCTTTACACAGATTAGCTGTGAAATTAAAGCAGTATCCTGGGTTCTTGAGCAAAATGCCTTGCTCCCACTCAGATTTCTTGTATAACCTTGGACAAGTGGCTTAAATGCTTTTAGATTTTTTTTCTGATTTCCTACTAAAGAAAGTACTATCTCACTGACACAACCCACCACATTGTTAGATGTATAAAAGATTTCTGCAACCAGATTTGCTAAATAAGGAGAGACCAAAGGAGAACAGAAAACTTCCCTGGCTTCACATCAGAGGCAAACCATAACCCCCCAAACTAAGGTGCGTATGGGAACTCATGAATCAGCTTATTGCTTGCTGGGAAAAAAGGTAAGTCTAGAAGGGGCAACTGTAGGATGAAGATACCCTTGTATCCAGCCACTGAGTACAAACTGATTAGCTGTCCTAACCTGTGACCGTAGCTGTAAACCAGTGTAGCGATGGCTTTTGCACCACGTCTCCTGCCAAACGTTTGCCTCCTGACTCACCTAAGAGGAGCGCTGACCAAGGCTTTGCCTGTAGATCCAGCACTTGCGGTTTTCAACATGTTTGTGCACAGATCATATATCAAAAATGTCCTTGTGTACAGAAAAACTTTAGTAACGCCGTAGTGAGCTTAGCAGCAGTATCGGAGTTGGCTCATTAAGCCCTCGGCCACCCCCACTCACAGAAGCATGCCGATTCTAGCAAAGGGAAGCAATTAATCAGCTGCAAAGACAGATAGCCATATACAAGCTAGTAGGGTAGTGCTCTTGTGATTTGAAGCAGAGTAATGTCTGGCCTGTGCTAGCAAAAAGCCTTTTGATCACTAAAATGTTCTATTTAAAGAAGAAGTAGCGTGATCTTTTATTGCACTAAATGGTCTAGTTGCTTTAATAAAAATGGTTACCTTCCCAACAAATCTCGTCTTGTTTATATCTTCAGGCCATTACGGCTACACCATTGTTACTACTTAAATGAGTCATTATGAGTTGTGCAATTTATTGATAGAGAGATTTTTAAGGTAACTACTTACTATTAACAGAAAACTAACCGCCTCAGTCGAGTCCTCACTTTAATGGCAGTTCTGCAATGCAGCCGTACTCTAAGCTAGGCAGTCAGCATCAAAAGAAGGCAGACCTCAAAACTGTGCTGCAAATCTAGGCAAAGCCTCGCAGGAGTGCAACAAAACCCTCCATACCAGACCTGTACCTTAAGCTCTGAATTCAGCGGCAAAGGCAGCACTTGATTCAGAGGAATGCAAAACCTAACCGCTTTCTTGCCTTGCAATTACAACCTAGTTAATTGTGTACAACTGTGCAAAGGAAGAGAGTGAGGAAATTCCTTTCTTGACCCTTCCAGCAATTGACTTGTGCCCTGGAGCATGAGATTTGATTACTCATGTAACTTATTTTCCCCAGGCAGTTTCTTCTTGATAGCTCTTGTGTGACAATTTAAGAAAGTTTCAGGCCAAGTCACAAGAACACTCCACTGGTTGAACCTCAGCTTACCTTGTTTTTTCTATTGTTTGATATTCCTTTTTACTGTGTTCTGCATTAACAGATTTTTAGATTTTCATTGGATGACCAGTGTGTCTGTTGGGCAGGATTTTTTCCTCTGACATGCTACTGATGAATGCAGACATGCTTCCGGTTGCCTTTTTGTTTTGCAGAGATTCCCGATGAGCCTTAAAGACCAAGTTTCTCTCAGTACCTAAAATCCAGCCTGCTACACTGTCTTTGAGGAAGTTACAACAGAAGAATCATCGCTCGCTTTGAAGTGTCACCAGAAGTTCTGGTTGTGGCCATTGTTATTATTTTCAGGCTATAAAGAATTGTTTTGTTCTGCCACGGCAGAACAACAGAAGCAACAGCTGGGTTTCTTCACTGAGGCAGCGGTTCAAAATGCTCTGGTTACACGCTGCAAAGCACTGAATCCTTACAACCTCATTCATTGCCACGTGTTCGTTCAAAAAAGGTGCAATTTAATAATTCATTGGCGTATTGGCGGTGCTGGTTCATGAAACAGAGCCTTGGTCTCAAGCACAATTGCTCAGATCTTTGTTGTTCCTCTTCTCATCAGCCACTCTAATGCGACTACTTGTTGGACCTTTTTCAGAGAGGTGCAGGGAGGGAAGAGGTTTCACCTCGATAATTATCTTGATCTGGTTTTCACAAATAACTGCATCAGCCCACCAAGGAAGGTCACAAACTATAGATTGGGAATCAAAATGAATAGTTAAGGCAGGAAAGGGAAGAAACCAGACCAGTTTTGCCACCAAAGAAAAGACTGGGTGTAGCTATGCCCGGTCATCAATGGGTAGCTTTATCTCAGCTGACTTTGTCAGGCTGGGTATTGTCTCTCCTCCCGCAGGCTGCATAAAGCCTGAACCAACTCCCAGCTGTGGGCTCTGGCTCATTTGATAGAAATGCAGTCATGTCCACACCTCATGGGTATAAAATCTGTGAAGGTAAGGGACTAGGTGATGCAGAGGTTGTGATTGCAGGTGCCCGCTCAGAGGTGACTGCAGTTCCGAAAGTGGCTGGAGACATCTCTCCTTCCCTGCTACTGAAGCATGGCGCTGAAGTATTTTATTGCCATTTTCAATGCTCTTGATTAAAGCATACTTTTTGCAAACATTCCAACATTTGATTTCTACTTATATGAATTACCATGGAAACTAAACTTTTATTGGGCGTGCTTGCAGACTCAGGGGAGGAGAATTTTAAAAGCCGCTATGATATGCAGTACAGCTGATGTAGCTGTGCAACTGCCATAAAAACAGTTAAAGCTAGCTGGGTGGACTGCTGAACCCACCTAAGACCTGTAGCTCTCGTACAAGTCTCCATACCCTTTTTCACGACCTTCTTTAATAGCACTATTGTTGCTTTTGTTCCAACAAGAGTTTTCAGCTCTTTAGTTTTTGAATTTTCACTTGTTTGCTAATTTTTAAGTGTTTCCTATACATAAAATATCCAAGAGAGTATTTTTTTTTTTCGTGTGTGTTTTTAAATTGCCAGACTCTTGCCTGTTAAACATTGCAACTTATCAAGTTATTTTAGGACCTCGGCTATGGCTGGTTTTGAGCACCTCTTGTTATTTTAGAAATAAGCTTTGCTCCTTATTTTTCTCTCCTTTGCTGCCAAGAAACAGATGACACTGACTCGGATAACATTTTCCCAGCATACATGGATGAGGGGAAACACGTGCTCTGCCTGACCCAGCTTTGCTGCCACTTCACCTCCTGTGTAGGAACTAACCAAGGGAACATTTCAGCCAGCATAATGAAAATCCTTCAGAGTAACAGTTTAACCACAAGTGCAAAGTTACTCTTTTCCATACTATTAGGCATCATTTTCCCTAGGGAGATTTTTTGCAGACTATTACTTACAGTTTTCCCACTTAAAAGGAAAAGGAAGATCACGTAAGAAGGTTTGCTGCTTTTGGCTCTGGCTGTGGCAGGGTTAAAAGTCATTCTCGAATCTTCCAGCTGTGAGCATGTCCTTAACTCTGCATTCATGACACATATATGCCTTTATTTTTTTAACTGCATGTACTCCTCCTTGCTTGTTCAGTGAACAAAAGAGAAGAGCCAGGTTCAACACTACTCGTAGACGAAGCACTCGATCCCTTGTGGAGGCATCACAGAAGAAGAGCTCATCCAGGTTCTGGCCCATTAGTCTCAAAGGCTTGTCTTTTTATATACGTAAACTACAGTAGACACCAGGACAGGCAAGGCCATTTCTTTATATTTTTCATATTCCCTGGTACTGTGGGTGTTACTATGCAGATTCCAGATTTTAATGAGTTATTACAAAGTTTATATTGTGGTAAAGGAACTGTTTTAGCCAAGTAAAATTTCCCCTGGAAAATACAAGGCAGGAACCGGATCACAAGGAGCCCCGTCTCCCCGCAGCAGATGGGAACAGTCAGCAACCACGGCAGCGGCCGAGCGCCGCGTGAGCTTCCACTCACCCTGCAGGACCCCCGCGCAACGGGTACACGCTGCGATCCCTGAATTTCCTCTTTGGGAAAAAAATGGGGAAAGGTAGAGTGACGAGGCCGCACAGCACGAAACAAGATCGCTATGCAGGATACTCTGGCTCGCTGCCCCGAGCACAGTCCTCCCGGCTGGCTCACATCTCTCATCGCTGGAGTTTTCCTTACCAAGCTGACGCTATGCGTGCGCTCGGAAAGCAAAGGTTCGTTACGCGCTCCCAGCACCCACCGATCCCGTGGGTGGGAAGACACCTCCCACGGAGGCTCTTTGCCCTTTTTGTTTTCCTTGGTAACAGCTGCAACCCAGCGGTTAGCCTGGCTGCCTCTGTCACTGAGCAGCCTCCTGAGCGGGGACCTCTGAGGGGGTCTGGATCGGCACCCCCAGCTACTTGCCAAACACGGGACAGGCGAGGCGGGCGGCTCAGGCAAACACGCTTTGCTGAGCATGGGTGGGTTTGCACGCTTGCTTTGGTTCGAAAGCCCCGCCAGCGAGGCCCGGCTGGGCTCACCAGTCCGCTCCCCACTTCGGGACAGCAAAACGCTGGTGGTGGCAGATGCCACCTGCGTACATCCTTCGCTGATGCATGGGGCCTGGGTGAAGGTCTCGTGGGGACCCTGTGTATCTATACACGGATACATATTTATATACACACACACATGCACGTGTGGATTTTTTTTCAGGTAGGGCTAAATTGCAGGAAGGCTTCTGGCAGGCGGCAGCAGGGCGTGACTCCCGGGCTGGGGTGAGGGGCAGGGACACCCCACCTGGGCAGGGAGGCAACCCGGCTCCCCTCCGGAGCTGGGAGGGCGGAGGGCAGCCCCCTCTCCAACACGGCTCCCCCGGGGAGGAGGAGGAGGAAGAGCACAGGTAAATGCACCCCGAGCCCCAGGCAAGGAAAACCGTGCCCGCACCCTCCCAGAGCCGCCCTGTTGCTCAGCTAATCTCACGGGCAGGAAATTGCCTCACGATTCATATTTATGGGGCGCGCAGCGTCCGCCGCGGCCCCTCCGCCGGCTGTCCCCCGGGGCGGCCCCGG
>VXBL01007681.1:819751-936643 GCA_013400195.1 Aramus guarauna
ACAAAGCCTCTGCCCCGGCCGGCGGCGGGGGGCCGTGGGGGTCTCCGTCCCCGCGCGTCTGTGGGCCGAGGAGGCGCGGGAGGAACCGGGGGGGCTTGGCTTGGTTTGGTTTTCCATCGTCAATGATCTACCTGGTGGAAGGGAAGACGTAGGACAGGGCTCTTTGTCCGCGCTTCTTTGTTAGGCTGGTGGCTTTTACAGCCTCCTGCGGCTGTGCGAAGGCTGCTGTGCCCAGCGGAGACGGGTTTCTCCCAGGGCTGAGCTAGTGATGGATGCCGTCTCGNGGGCCGGGCCGTGGGCTTCGGTGTCGCCCGGAGCCGCACGCTCGGTGGTGAATTCAGCTTGGAGATCCCGGCCTTTTCCGAAAGCTACCTGCTGCCCACCAGCAAAAGGAGGAACGGTCTGGAAACTAACAGCCCCCGCTCCTTCTCCTCCCGCCCTAAAGCTGCCTGAGGAATTTCCCCATGTGCAGAAGTGTAAATAGACTGGCAGTGCTTACAGAAAAACTCAAGAGATGGGCTTTCTGCTCCTGCCACTGAGTGCTTATAGTGCTTGTGTGATCTTAAACACATGGCTTTTGTCATCACCAGTTCCTTTTCCCCCAAATGCTCATCTTGTCAGCGTGTCATCTTTGCGCGCCTTGACTCCACACGTGCCCGAATCCTCCATGCCTGCATCGCCAGGGCAGCTGGGTGGACGTGTTGCCAGTCAGGACTTGGTGAATATTTAATCTTTATGCCACACGTTCCCTCTCTTTTGGGGGAAGAGGGAGACGAGAGAGACAGTTTTGCAAGTTCTTGCCTTTGGTGAACTCAATTTTTCCTTTCTCTATATTCTCGTAGATAAGGCCCCCCAAAGATAAGGTGTTAACATGGGAAAGGAAGAGAGATGGGAGGAGGTGAGGCATGGTAGTGCCAAATGGAGTTGCGAAGGATGAGGATGGGCTTGCTTTCCCACAGCAGAAAGAAGCAATGTAGGAGAGAAAGGAGATGAAGTAATCAGAAGATGGAAGAGTGCCTACCTTTGCTGTCAAGCTGAACTTAGCTGACCTGAGGGTTGCAGAAAGTCATACTTTTAGGGCACTGAAATAGTAACACCGTATCTTTTCCAGAGCCAATGGTACCATTTTTGTTCATTTTACACAGTTCCTTTTCCGCAACAGAAATTTATTTCCCTTCCATTTTGACAAATGCTAAATTGACTCTTTTGTGCTTCTGTGTTTTTACTGAGGGAATGGAAATCTTTGGCAGCGACCAGGACAGGAAGAGTAGCCATTTTTTTCATTTTTTCCGTATCAGTTATTGTCCCTGCTTATCAGATACGATTAGCAACCAGCTCCTTGAAAGTATGCAAAGACAATAGTTGACCATTGTTGTGAAGGAAGAAAGTCCATCATGAAAAATTTGGAGTATTTTGGTTTTAGATAGGAAACGGAGGATGGGTGAAGTAAAGATTGCAGGTCCACCTTGAGGCTGGAATTGGATCAGAAGGACTCAAGGGTTTTGGATGGGAAGATCTTGCCTGTCTTTTCCACTTTTCCAGAGAAAAGCTGAAATAATGAAAGTGTGCATGTGTGGAAAGTGGTGGTGATTGTTTATGAATGAATTAACGCTGTGTTCACTGCACGTGAAATGTATTCTCTCCATTTTCTTTTGTTAAAACAAACAGTTAATTCTGATGTGTAGTCACTGCCAGTATAGCAAACAGCGCTTCCCATTGAATTAACTAAACAGCTGTGAGACAATCCCCTGTTTGGGGTGATCAGAGCAGATGCTGTTCGTTTAGGTTTTGCTTTAGACCGATGGGGCATATCCAAGGCGCCACAAAAATCCAAAGGGAATTTTCCCTTGTAGAAGGTCCTCCAGAGACTGCAGTGTAGGACCAAACTCCATAAATACAACCAAGCTTGTTTTTTTCCTGCTCAAATCACATGCAGGTGGGATCAGTTGTTAAGTGAACCATTTTATTTAACTTCCTTAATTATATTAAATGGTGTAACTGCAGGTATAGTACCTGTATTCCTCGCTTGAGGGAACATAGTCCTGGGACTTACTGATAAATGCTATCCTATATTTGTCCAGGCAGGCCCATGGCTTGGTAGCACAACCACCGCAGTGGATGCCACTGGAGCTGTTGCTGGCATGATGTGGTTTGCCAAGCAAGTGTGATGAGAAGCATTTAGTCTGGGGGCATGCTTGGTGCCCTGAGAGCGCTGGAAAATGACGAAGCGTTGAAGAGCTAGAGGGGACATTTGGAAATACGGGGCAAGCATCTCGGGAAGGAGACAAACTGAGGAGAAATGGACAAATGAAATAAGAGAGACAGAAACTGTCAGAATAAGTGGGCAGTGGAGGGAACCGATTAACAAAAGGAAGTGACAGGCACAAAGTGGCAGTGAAAGAAATCAGCACAGAGGAAAGCAGATCGTGGGCAAAGGTTGCCTGAGAGAGTGGGAAAATGCAATAGACAGGAGAAAAAAAACCAGTAAGGACATCCAAGAAGACAAAAAAAAAAAAAAAAGAAAAAAGATGATCTCTGAAGCTGTTCTGATTAGTTTTTCTAGCTGCTTAGATTTGCTGGGACTTACTTACCTGCTGTGTACGGCAAGCTCTCATTGAATTTGTTAAGGGCATCCTAGAGGCATGTTTATTATGTCAGGTAGGACGAGAAAGGAGGAACTTTTCTTTAGGGTCTTTCTGCTCTTTTGCAGTGAGAATTTCTGCTCCTGTAGAGTATGAATTTGGATTCATAATTGTTTTTCACTCAACCTCCTTCCTGAAATTTTAGATGAAGAAAGTATGTATTTCCTGGACTTCAGGAGTGAGAATTATGTTGGTCTAGAATATTTATGTACATTTATTACTACACCAGCTATGTTGTTTGTTTTGGGTTTTGTTAGTCTGTGCAATGAGACATAAGCAATCAGTCACAGTCCACCAGCAAAGCTTTTCTAGTTACCATGCCTGTGTGAATTTTTTAAGTCTCGATTTGCAAATCTTTTGAGCACGCTCAAATTTTCCATAGGAAAGGAGTTAATGATATAGTGTCAGAACAATGCCAGGGAGCTTGTCACTAGTGGTGTGAGATGAATCATCCATTGGGTCAGATAACTGACTCTTAACTACCAGAAGGGTATCAAGGTAGAAAAGAGGAGTATGACTTGAGGTTGTCTTGTCCTCTGCCAGCCCTGTTTTTCCACATGAAGAAAGGAGTTCATTGTTTTAACAGAAATCTCTCCTAATTCGTTTCTACCTGTTGGTGGCTTTTGTTTGGGTAGAAGAGAATTAACTCTCCTTCTTACCTCAACTGATCTCAGTGAACTAATCCACATGAAACAGTGGTTTGTGTGACTGCAAAATAAGGAGGAGGCGCAGTGATGTCTACTAAAATAATGCTGTTTGAGTAGGTGGTCTAATCTCTTGTCCTACCAAATGCATAGGAACAAGTTAAGATTCATTGAAAGGTGTACTTTAGCAGTTTCAATTTCAGGTAAAGAGTAGGTATTATGGCACAAGAGTTATAAAGCTTCAATGTTTTCCTCTGTCATTTTTATTTGGACACCCTCAGCAGTCAGCGTCTCTTATGTCAATGGTTTAAATCTCAATTTGTAGTCACCAAACTATAGTATTTACATGGTAATGAGTGTTTTCATTTTTGATGCGCGTTTAAAATTGTCAGTTGTCATGACCTGATTAAAATGATTTCATGGTTTCCATCTATTGGAAAGAGCAATTGATTTGACAATGCCTACAACATCAATCCTTATCAAGTAGGAGAGAATCATGCTTATACAGTAGAACAGAATAATTAAAAATGTCATATTTGGGTGCAACTTTTGGAGTGGTTGGGGTAGTGTATTTCAGTAAAATAGATGCAATTTATGAGAGGAACAAAGTTATTGAAGGTGTTTTCTGTTGCGCTACCCTTTTTCTGCTCCTTCTCCAATATCCAGCACAATAATTTCTCAGAGGAAGAGATAAGCCATAAGAGCAGCTTCCTCTGCCACTCCCTTTTCCATATCGGAAACCTGCAGGATTATGAGGGAGTGATTTAGTCAAATCTGATTCACAGATATTTTATTTTTAATTTATTTAGCGTTGGTGAAGGTGCCGAACTGTGAGCTTTGGGAACTAAAACACCCTATGCCTGTAACCAGACCTTGTGCTCTCTTGCGCCGCGGGAGCCAATGTATTGCGAGACCTATATCGTGAAAAGCCGGGGACTGAGCAGATTTCAGGGCTATGCTGGCAGGAAATTAGCTGTAGCTTAGGGTCTAGTATATTGTGTTGTGGGGGAGGAGGAGGAAATGAAGAAGGATGTTTAAGGCAACCTTTAGATAACAGCCTTGCCGAGTTGCCCAGTTTTTGGCAGAGATGGCCATGCTCTCTCTTAAGGATGTGTCCATTCGCTAGTTTATGGGTACAGAATCTCCACCAAATTATGCAGATGCCTTTTTGTCAATATATTGCTTTGGTTTGACAGTAGGCTTTAAGGGATTGGGGAGAGAGGGATTTACACTTGAGTGTTTCTGGAGGCGAACTATAGATCTTGGTCAGTTTTATTTTCCCATCAGTTTGAGCCTATCAGGACTTTTGTTTGTAAATAAACAAAGTCAGGAAAAAACCCCCAAACAAACCAGGCTTGATTTAATCAGAAGCAAGTACATTGTTCTCAGATTATGCAGGAAAAAAGCAAATCAACTTGGTAATGGAGCAGTCCATTCATGCACGTAGGTGTGCTACAGGGTGGGAAAGTTAAATCTCTGGGCACTGAAGCCATCGGCACTCATTCACCAAATTTAGTTCAGGGTGGAAAAGTTTAGGAGGTTTTCTTGCCTCCAGAACAGCCTGTGTTTTATTGGAGCAGACGAAATGGACCCTAATAATTTGAAAACCTTCTTTTTTCAGCACAAATGAAACTCTAATGATGGTGTGTGGACTGTGGCAATGACGGGGTTTTGTCCTCACCCTCCATCACTTGGGGTTTCATCTGTTTTCTGTGGGTGGCTGCACGCTGCTGTAGGAGTTTGTGAAGAGAAGGGTCAGAGATGGGAGAGGGAACGGCAGCTGCTGGGAACCACTGGTAATGTTTTGTGAGAAACTGAAAATGAAGAAACAATGAAGTGCAGAAAAGCCTTGAAGGAGAGACGGCCAAATTTAAGAACTTTGTTTAACTGTTTATTTTCAGTCAGAGGAGCACTTTAGCTGTGCGTGGGGCATTGCGACCAACTCCGTTGGTAATGTAAGAGCAAAGTGGGTGCTGTGGCAGACTGTGCTGAAGGAAGGTGGGTATCAGCCCAGGCAGGAGTCAAGGAAGGGAAGAGAAACCACGTGGTGAGAAAACGTTGCCCTAAATCCACAGACTAAATGCTGGGTAGAGCTGTACCTGCAGCTTGGTTGAGCTGCAGCTCTGGGGTCCTACGCCAAGAGTAGGCTGTCAAGCCGCCCTGTGGCTTATAATATCTTAAAACTGGAATCCTTTGTTTGACTCGCCGCCTGTTTGGGTCATGAATCACTGTTTCTTCTGGTCGTTAGTGAAACAAAACTTAATTTGGCCTGGGCACTGTAGAGATGAAACACGATTGGTAATGCTGTATACATTCACTTCAGATGACTTTATAAATCCCAGATGAAATCATTTTGCTGCGTTCCAGCCACGGCAGAGCGCGGCGTGTGCTCTGTAACAAGAGTCAGCCTTGCTGGCTGTTGGATGAGGCCCTACGTAACCCTCATCTGAAAGAATATGATTTCATGAGAACACATAAACTGTTGATTTTGAGCTGTTCATTTGCTCAGCTCGTGAATTCATTAATTGTTTCTTGTTTACACTCTTGTTTGTGCCCCCCAAAGTCCAGTTATTGCTAGGCGATGACTTCTCTCATCTGTCATCCTCTGAGAGATGTGCAACGAGTTCACAAACTTGAACTGAACCGTATAAATATATAACCTTAAAGACAGTCTTTCTTTTGGCTATTAGTAAACCCAGGTATTCAGCAAACTCAACTGAAGATTGGATTTTCAATTACATAGAAACCCTTCCCTCACAGCTGTTCTCTCTTTACTTTTTGTCACATTGATTAAGTGGTAGACATCATCTCATGAGATAGAAAGGATGAGGTTTTTGGTGATCTTACCAATGATTTTAACCATAAAGCCGCAATGCTAGAGATGCAGAGAATCTAATTATATATTTTCTTTTTTTTTTAAAGCAACCCATTCTTCTGCCTTTTAATTCCAAATTGTCTATATTTTAGTTTGATGATATAATTATACTTTTTCTACAGAACAGTGTGAAATGTTGAGAGTCAGTAGTTTTCTGTGTCAGGTTGAACATGTCCTGAAAAGTTAAATTTTTGGTTCTTTTCTGGGGAGCTCTGAGCTTGAAGCGTGGTGTTTTTACTAGTGATTACACAAGTGATATGGCAGGATGGCAACACAGCGGTGGTTTTAACAGGGTTTCTGCCCTGGTCCTTCACGTTTTGTAGGCGGACAAAAGGCAGAGATCCCGCTCGACAAGCGGGAGAACCGCTGTTAGCTCTTGCCGGGCTCAGCTGCCTGTCGGTCGCATCCCCCACAGCCCCAGTCCTGGCAAGGAAGGAGCCTGGGATGCTACGCAGGTTTTGAGTTTGAAGGATATGAGGCAAGCTGGAAGGAATTAGGGAAGGAGTCTCTCCGTGGGGTGGAAGATCCAGTGGGGTAAAAAGGATAGTAAACGTTCCATGTCAGCAAAATAACCTGTTGAACAAGAAACTTGGGTTGAAAAGCTATCTGCTGTCCAGGCTGTTTCCCACCACCTGCTCTGGAGAAGTTCGGTCCTGTGGTGCTGGAGAGGGCAGATATGGTGGGTGAGTCCCCCAGGAGGTATGGCACTCCAAGGGTCTCCGTCCTCACCCTGGCTTCTTGGAGAGCAGAGCCGTTTTTTGGGGAAAGGTAGACTGCAGGCTTGCGGTGAAGCCCGTCAGGGTGAAGCCCACCTCTCGCTGTGACGGTGGGGAGAGGTGCCTGGTGGGGTGGAAGGTCTCTTTTTAGGAGTGAGAGGTGACCTCTGCAGAGAAAGAAAAAGCACTGCAAAGTGAGACCAGCGCAGGGGGATTGCTGGGGGAGCAGAGGGGAGGGATGGGTCCCCGACCCCGCGGAGGGCACCGCGTGGGGAGCAGGTGAGGGAGAAGCCAGAGGTCATGGCGAAGGAGCCTCCCTCCGTGGGGATTAGCAGCCAGCCCCCTTCTCCCAGGGCGAATAATGTGAAAAAGCATGACACGGAAAGTCTGTGCAAGGGAGACCTGGGACGTTGTGGCTGTGATGACTACGGTTAATTAAATAGGTGGCTTGTCTCTAGACAGCCCCAGACATCTGTCTCCATTCTTCACTTGTTTTTCTGCTGCGTTTCTATTTGCTTGTCCAGAGTTAAAGCCCAGAGGACCTACAGATGGTCACCATTAATTTTGTCACTTGATGTAGTTTTTTTAAAGCTTTTTGTCAACCTTTTAAAAACAGATGTGTGTGTAAAATAAAAAATAAATAAATAAAAAAGGTCTTTTTATAGAGCAACTCACTAGAGGTCTTGGATTTGGATTTAAATTTAATTTCAGCCTTTAGTGGCTGGGATTTAATTTTGGTGTTTCTTTTAAGCTAAGTCTCATGTAGCCATATCAATTTTTATTTTTAATAAACTTTAAAGAATGTCTGTGCATTCCTAGTCTGGTTTCTTTGGAACCTCAGAAATCATTGCATGCCAAAACATTTTCTGCGTTTGGATCGCATACCTGTTTTTACATAGGTTTCTTCATGATTACAGGATGCTGGTGTTGTATGGGCTGGATTTGGGCTACAGGCTTTCAAAAATAAAGTCTTCTGTAGAGAAGTCCAACCTTGTTAATGATTTCTTAGGCAAGCCACAGGAATGCAGATAAAACTCAGGAGCTGTGACTAGGAACTGCCTGCTCAGAGTCAGGATCATAGATAATAGCTGATTATCAAATCCAATTATATGAACTTTTCAGCTGATAAAACACCTGCAGTCAGTTGTTTGGGTTGTTTTTTTTCTTTTTTTTTTTCCCCCGCATTCTCCACATTAAACATAGAGTGCGCTTTCCGAACATATTTTGACATATTTCTTTGAGTCGTCTCTGGAAATTTTACCCTAAGAAAAGGCAATCTTGGTCTATATTATACCCTTGAAAAATGTCCTCAGAATACACTTCTTAATGCAAAATTTTTTTTATTTTGTTACTTTATTTGCAGGTCAAAATTTACCTGGCTTACTCAGATTAGTGTTGTTTTAACCATCCTGTAGAAGACGAATATGATGCCAAACAGAAGTAACCTCTCCTCCTTTCAGAATGTTGGATCAGGTAATCAATTAATAAAAATGAAATTTGTTTTCAAATGTACAGAGGTCTCTCAGGATTTGTGGTCGGTTTTGGTCCTTTAATTCTCCTGACACATAGATAAGATCTGTTCTTATTCCCTGTCTAACTCCATTTACCAGCCAGAATAAGGGCACAGCTGGATATGCTGCAGGCAGCCCACCCTCCCCCCATCAGTTTAATGCCTGGCTGGAACAGATATCAGTGACCCCCAGCTAAACAACTCGGGAAAGGAAGAAAAGAAAAGGAATGAGGGGAGAGGAAAAAAAAATAAAACAAAATAAAAAGGAAAAATTTCCTTCTGTATAGCTCCAGGCAGGAAATACTTTGCTAACCGAAGAAGCCTCGCGCTGAGCGCTGAAGGTCACCAAGCAAAAGCTGGGGCTGACCTGGATGCAGGATGGGTTTGGGGAACGCCACGTGCCGGAGCTCCCGGCCCTGGTCCCTATAGCTGTATGTGAAGGCAGCGTCGGCCAGGATGTGTAAGGCACCCTGGCATATTCATACAGTCTCATCCCAAACATTACCCTAAAAATAAACAAAACAAACAAGATCTGGTTTGTGGGAAGCAGCTACGGTTCAGCTAAACATATGCTGTAGTCCAGTTGGGATTTAACTGTGTGATTGCGGGCACTGTGGTGCTGGAACCGAAAATGCAGAACTGGCATAAGGTGTAGTCGAGAAAAGTTGAATCCGAGTGGCTACAGGAAGGTATCGTGACCTTTTCTTACTGTACTTGTTTGGATTTCAAGTACAATGAACCCTTCATTGCTGTGGTGAACAGGCCTGAAAGTTTCCATGAGCTAACTTGTTTTTTGGCAAAAGCATCCAGTCTTTGTAGGATTAAATGTGCCTTACTGGTGTTGCAAGGGAGTAATAAACAATTATTAATGTCCTATTAATGTGTCTGCTAAGCTATTTATATAGGAGCCAGTGGAATTTATGCAAAAACATTTGAACTTCAGCTGTGTTCACGTTATGATTTGTACAGTACAATTTTGATATGAGATTAGCTTTAGATTTTAAGAGATATTTGGAAGAGGATAGGAGAAAGAGAGGTGGAAATTAAGTTCTGTTCCACAATGGAAAGCTATATAAGTATATAAGGCATATACATCGTGCTTTATATCTGTGCTCTTAAATAACTTTTACATCTTGTTCTTCTTCCTCACTACACCACTAATATGATGAATGCTTAATCTTTTCCAGATGATTTTGTCTTGTCCTGACGAGGGTCATCACATTCCTCCTTTTGTTCACTTGAACTTCTTCATTGCTGTTCATCAAAAGTTGTGAAAGTAGCTAAAAAATGTCAAGTAAAATGCCATGTTACAAGAAACTGCAGTTTCACTGCTCACAGCAGTGATGGTCTGATGGAGAGCTCTGTGAACTTCCTGGTTCAAAGGCAACTTAGATAGTGGTATCATCATAACATTTTAAAAGTACAGCAAATAAAATCATGGTCAGCATAAAAATATTCTGCGTAGTAGTAAACTTGAGGCTTGGCTCCGAAGCTGCTTAACATCTGCTTACCCAGGTCAACTATGCTCAAGTAGATGTTTGATTTAAGTTTTGTTCCCCCTGTAATGTTGATTTTATATTTTTTTATTATTCGATTACATCATTAATGATGGTTACCTTTGTTCTTAAACTTATGGGTTTGTTCCTTAAGAATTGAGGAGAATATGTTATTACACGCTTAGACTTACCACAGTTTGCACAGAGCAAGAGCTCGTTTCCAGAAGCCTGTGGAACAGAGGTCTATTGAATCATGCCCTGGACAGGAAGGAATTCCAGGGTTTTCTTTTTTGTTTTGTTGGCAAGGAAGGTCCCAGAAATGAGGACCTGCTCTAAGAATGCCTTGCCATCTTCCACCAGATAGCTGAACCTAGTGATCCTCGTTGAAACTGATTCATCTCAGCTCTGCTATGAAGCTGTGATGGGGAACGGGAATCCAAATTTTGTGCCTAGGTTCGTGTAATTATCCAAAGTGGTACTTGGAAGAGGATTAAAGTATTGTCTCCAAGGATTTTAAAAGCACTTTACACGTTTGGATGTTAGGTTTTCCTGCTGAGTGACAAGCTGAGATTAGGTTTCTCATGAGGTGGCTGAAGTCACAGGTGAAACGTGACTGAACCAAGAGTAAATCCCAGATTTGACCCTTATTTTCAGAAGCAACACTCTGTGGCATTGCAGGAGCTGACGCTGATGGCTTTATTAGTTCGAAGCACAGCCTAGCACATCCAAGGAGCTTCTGTAATTGTTAATGGTGCCTTTTCTACATCGGCTGAGTTCTGAGTGCAAGCCTGCTGGGGGTCCTGTTTATCTCCTGCAGTGACTGACGCTGTCAGGAGCTGAATTCCTTGCTCTGCTTTCGGCAAAGCGGGGCTCAGAACTGTAGGCTGGAGCTTGACATGTTGTTGAACAATAACATCCATTACAGCAAAGGCTTTTTCATTCAATGTCCTCTTCCAGAACATTAATTATAATTCTGAATAAGTGTGAGGACCTGGAACGTTAAGCCCCCTTTTTTAATGGTCATGTGATGTTGTTGTTTTGAATGAAGTCATGAACCTAGCATTATACTTCCTTAAGGCTATCTTTTAGCTAAAGTGCTCTTTGCAGATGTAGTTGCAGCTTTGTATTTTAAGAGCACTGAGCCGAAACACCTTGAAAAACGGGCCTCATTTTTGTACTTTTCCATGAAGCTTTTCACAACAGTCCACAGTGTAAGCAGAAAGGTGACAGACACTTACTGCGCTTTGAACTGAGCTCATTAGTATAGGGGGGCTCAGATGCGCTAGCTGCACAGCCTAAAGAAGGGGTGATCCAGGGCAGTATCTTACATTCTGTATCCTGAGCCCTGGGACACCTGCGTTCAGTTCTTTGCTCTGTTGTTGACTTTGCAGCTTCTCTGTGTACCTCAGTTCCTCAGCTGTAAAACATCAGGGCAGTAATGCTCCCTCACCTTATGGATATCTTGGGAGGCTCAGGTTTATAAAGGCTGAGCCAGAGTCCAGCAATGGACAGGATGTGAAAGAAAGGATTTTTAGCTTCTTTCCACCTGTGTTCCTGATTTGTAGTATGAATTTGGTGACGTCCCTCTACCTCCTCCCTTTTTCTTCTTTTCTTTCTTTTTTTTTTTTTCCCTGATCTCCATCTTCTGCAAAAACAGAGATGGGAAGGTTGCACATACCCTCCTTTGCTTAATGATCTGAGACACATTTATTAAAAATACAGTAATTATTAGAAAAAGGGTTCTTTTCAAGTTAATGTGCAGGCATGTGCATGCAAGAGGCTACTTACTTATTTGCTAAAACTTTTTTTCTTGTTTTCTCTTCCTTACAGATTCCAGTAAGATTATGGAAGAGTATAGCCACACACAAAACCAGATGGAATTACAAAATGCTAGTTTGGGAAAGAGTTCTGTGGTGAATTCCCTTGAAAATGGTCTCCAGGATATTATGGAAAACCTCAA
Organism: Aramus guarauna; assembly: GCA_013400195.1. NCBI lineage: Eukaryota > Metazoa > Chordata > Aves > Gruiformes > Aramidae > Aramus > Aramus guarauna. The sequence goes on from VXBL01007681.1 coordinate 831,595, forward strand.
CCCAAAGAAATATTCATCAAGTCTCAAATTTAAAACAAACGGGGACTATGCTGGCTCTTATTTAACCCTTTCACAACCTATGCCAGTTAAACCCAATTCTTCCTCCAGTGTTAAAAATATACACTCTATTACCAAAATTCAAGGTGGCAAGCAGTTCCCCTGTGAAAGCCCATATCTTCCAGATAAAAGTATCTCTATAAAGCATTTGGGTTCCATATCGGGCACGTCTCCATCCCTCAGTGGGTACAGTTTAGGAAGGACAGACTTTGATATTCACGCCAGCAGAGAAAATGAGAAATCCCTTGGACACGTGGATAAGTTTCACTACTCAAAGTACAGTCAGAAAAACAAATCGTACGACAATGTCTACTTCCCAGGAATGCTGGAGATGAAGAAGATCTCGGGCTCTCTCCTTACCATGTGGAATGGAAGCTCGGGGAACGAGCTGATGCTTTCCCCCGCCAGCAATTCAGGGGCGGCCAGCATGCCTTCTAGCCCAAAGCAAGGCAGGAGGATGAATATTGAAGACAGTCTAGCCCTTCACATAAAACCAGTTAAACACAAGGATGTGATGATGGAGACACTGGGTTCACGGCCTAGGAAATACTCTGGTGGATCTCTAAGTCATATGGGAATGTACAGTCGTTCCCTACCCAGACTTTATAAATCAACAGAAAGCCAACTGGTGCCATTAAGTTTGCCCCCCAGAAGCTCTCTGGGTAATACTAAAAGGAAAAAACTTGGAGAAAAAGATCTACCTCAGAATGCTTTAGATGCTGATAATTACCTGAATTTTTCTTCTTGCAGCTCAGGGGTTTCACCACATGCAAACTCTGTTTCTGGGAATAATCCCTATGTTAATTCAACTCTTAGTGTTCCTGCAAGCCCTCGAGTTGCTAAAAAAATGCTTTTAGCCCCTTCTTCCCCATATCTTTCTGATGACTTTGATAGACTTGGACTCTCAGGAACAAGTCCCAGTAGTTCTTTCTCCCCAGTGGATTTTGACAGGTCATTCTCTGCCCGAAGAAACCTTTCCACCAGTTCCGTGGAACTTGATGACCCAGATCTGGAAAGTTACAGACAGACGCCAAACTCACTGCAAATGTCCATGCGGGAGCGGAAGAACAGCATTAGCTCCATTTCGGGAAGAGAAGACCTCATGGACTATCACAGGAGGCAGAGGGAAGAGCGGCTTCGGGAGCAGGAGATGGAACGGCTGGTAATTTTTTCTCTTCCTCTTAGTTTTTTGTGGCAGTTAGAATTTGCAAAATGTCCATCCCAGATTTAGCCATCAGGAGGGTACAGCAAAGCATAAGCTGCCATGTTTCGAAATTCAAATGCTGTCTGCTTCAGATGCCTTGTTTATTATTGCAGTCCATGAAGTTAATGCTGTGAAATAGTGTGCTGCTGTAACAGCTCAGATAGACAGTACCATTCAACCCTCTTAAAAAAATGTTAGAACCCACATAAACTGTGTTCAGTCGTCCTGCGGGGTCTGTTAAAATGTCTACGTATGTAAAACCCACAAATTGCACTGCAGGGATCCAGCACTTTTTGTTTTAGATGATGGCACTGTTTTGTGGTAAGTGGGTAAGAAAAATGACACTCAGCTATAAGCGGCTCAGAATCGTGTGTGCACGCTGCGGTGCGGAGTCAGGTATACTTTGGTGTAGGTTCGACATCCATCATTGGAGCTTTCTCTGCTTGGTTGTGGTTTTTCCTACTGAGTATTTTCATTAAAATATAGGCCTCTTTGCTTCTCCCCCTCCCAAAATGGAGAGTAGCAGAGCGGGACAGAGTTTCTCTCTTTGTCTCTAGTCAATGTAAAGCAGTACATACTGCTTCAGCTTGGGATTAAACTTGGTAGTAGAATGTAATTTCTGTGTTATTGAAACAACTTTTGGGTAGGAAAGAAAAAACAAAAAGGTCTTCAGAATACACGAAAGTGGTTGAAACTGTCTCTGAAAGGATACTGTTTCTTTGAAAAAAGCTTTCCCAGTGGCTCCAAGAGTCTCTGACCCTGTTAACATGTATTCATATGGTACTGATTTTGTTGTCCACACAGAAACCGAGGTTGTTATATGGGCCAATTTGTATTACTGAGTCTTAGGTTCGAGACATAATTTTACATTTGTGTGCTTTCATTCAAATCTCTATGGATTTGCGCAGAAATGGAGATAGGATACCTTTAAACCTGTCTACACACAGACATACAGACAGCGAGCATGCAGGGGAGTTCACTTCCCAGGCAGGCCAGGGTGAAAAGCCGTGGGCAGGTGGGATGCGGGAGCAGCAGGATGCGGGAGCAGGGGCTGCCCGTCAGGGAACACCAGCAATTGCCTATGCAAGGCCACCGCTCCCATTTCTAGCTGCACCTGCACTTGAGACATCTCCCTCCCATCTCACCTACGTCCTTGACGCAAGTTGGTGAGGAAGCTGTTACGGGGGCAGGAACCTGCCTTTTCACCCCAATCCGCCAGCGCTGTAGCCTGACGCATGCAGTTGATTTGCAAGGTGTGAAAATGCTCATCTTTGCTTGGAACCAGGGCTGTAGGGTCAAGGCACAACCCTTCTCCCCCTCCTCGGTGAGCAGCAGGGCGGGCATGCCCCCACCCTGCCTTGCCCCCTTTGCCCCCCCAAAACCTCAGCCAGCTCCCCTTGAGGTTCCCCCTTGAAGCCGCTCCCGGGGCGAGGAGGGCCAGCTGCAGGCAGAAGTGACTGGACAGCTTAGAAAAGGTGGTTACGCTTGTGCACGCAAAAGCAGGAAACGTCAGCAGAAATGCTGGCAGGCTCTTTATTTCTCTTCTTGCTTCCTTCTCCCTGCTGTTCCTCCACTCCCTTTGGAAATCTTTCTCCTCCCTAGTCCTGGCGTTTTGTGTGTGCAAAGTGGTGTTTGCTTCTTATCAGAGGGTTTTCCAGACAGTCATGCTGTAAAACCCAAGATAATCAGTCATAAAAGACAACGTTGTAGAGCACATTTGTATTTCAAAGAGAACGGCCTTTTTTGTGGCGAGGGATGGGAGATAAGGGGTTGTTTTTTGTATTCAGTAATGCTAAAAATTATTCTGGTTTAATACTTGCATGTAATGACTTCATTATTTTTTCTTCACTGTTTCTTTTCTCACTGGGCAAGACTTCTATCAAGTCCTGATTCCTTAAAAAGAGAATTTGCCTACTGTTTTTCCAAGCATAGTAAAGTTTTTGAAAAAAGATGATGTTTTGTGTGTTGTATGTAATTTGAACGTGAAGGAACTTCCTCCTAATTGAGTTCATCTTCTGTTCAGGATCCTGCTCAATACTTTTTTTTCTCCCCTAGAAAGAGCTATCTAGTGGAAGAGTTCAATGTTAGGAGAAGGCCTCCCTTCCAATGGTTTGAGACTCTGGAAAAAATGCCATGAGTAGGTTTTCAGGTCTCTGAAAGGAAGGAATATATTAAAAAAAATAAAAATAAAAATCCCCACATCAGCTCTTTGTACATTATTGCCTATACTGTTTTGGCTTTGTTTTATTTTTGTCCTTCTGTGTGGATCTAGTCATGGGTCTATGTAAACAGGTTTTTATATATCCAGCCTGAGCTTCCAAAGAGCAGCTTTGTCTGATCTTGTGTAACATGAGATGGAGAAAGGTCTGCTCAGGCTTTTGTTTGTTTGTTTGGGGTTTTTTTTGTTGGGGTTTTTTTGTTTGTTTGTTTTGGTTTTGGATATTTGTTTTGGGTTTTTTTGTTGGCAGGAAGGGAAGGTGTGTGTGAAAAAAAAACACAAACAAACAAACAAACAAAAAAACCCAAACAACAAAAAAACCCAACCAAACAAGCACCCACGGATAGCAAAACTTTACTGAGTCAAAGTCCACACTGAGTAGCTGGTAGGTAAATGGCAGGGGAAGTGTAGTTCCTCCATGCACAAGTATACTCTTATATATTGTGTTTTTGAAGCAAGGTAGAGAGAACAAAAATGTAGGACTATTCAGAGAACTTAATCAGAAACATGAACCTCCTTTTTAGAAGATTATACAGATCTATGGCACAGATAAGAAGTGGAGAGTTTTGGGGTGTTGTGTTTGAGAGCTACGGTTCACTTCTGGATTTTTTATTTTTTTTTTTAAGCAAAATCTATGCACATACTGTAGTCTGACCTAGGATCTGCCCTTGGTCTCTTCTATTTACTTTCATTTTTTTTCTTTTTCTTTTCCACATAAATTATTCTATGAGTTTTACTGGTGCTTAGTTGGCATTTTAAGTGACAAGAGTCTCCTCTCTTTTGAGTTATATTGAGTTGCTGCTATGGCCTGAGCGTGAAACCAAATGATCTGTTGTTATTGCCTGAATAAACAGAGAATTAAAAAAATGGTAAAATAGTGAAAGTACACATTGCAGGGCTTTTTTGGCATGATTTAAAGATAGGAGTTTTATTGTGTTCCTGTGCACCAAACAGAAAAGACATGTAGGTACTTGTGTAGGATTTGGTGTTTCTCCCTCTCTCTCTCTCTTTTGATTTGCCTCTTCTGGCTGGGTTCACCCAAACTAGCTAAAGATTGGTGCCACTTCTGTTTTGCCAGCCTGTTCCTCTGTGATGTGGGATTGGGTATTAGGAAAAATTTCTTCGTTGAAAGGGATGTCGCCAGGCCCTGGAAGAGGCTGCCCGGGGAGGTGGTCGAGTCACCAGCGCCGGAGGCATTGAAAAGACCCGTCGAGATGGCGCGTGGGGGCCTGGTCTAGTGGTGGGTTTGGCGGTGTTAGGTTAAGGGTTGGGCTCCGTGAGCTTAAAGGTCTTTTCTGACCTAAACGATTCTCTGAGTCTGTGATTTAACCAGAGTTCCTGTTGCTGCCATCCCTCCAGCGTTACTGCTGAGTGCTGGGACCGGTGGGCTGTGGGAGCGGGTGGGACGGCGTGAGGCTGCTCCTGGAGCTGGCACGGGCAGCGGGCTGGTGGGTCACAATCTGCTTCTGCTTCCTCTCCAGCCCGGCTGACCGGACATTGCTTCTTGGCGTAGGGATGCTTATACAAGCTTTACGCAAGTAGAAGTCAGCGTTAGCTATTACTGAAGCTGGCCCAGGAACCTTATAAACAAGGAAAAAAATTATCATCATTGTGATCTAAGAATATTCAATGACATTCAGTTAGCTATTGATTTTTTTTTTTTTTTTCCCCAAGAGGAAATCTCACTCTTTTTTTCCTATCTGAGATAAAAGGCCAACTGTGGTAGCTGCTGCAACTGAAAGGCTGTCTTTCTCTTCGGCCCATGGGGAGGTCAGGAGTGCAACAGGGCAGACATCAGAGCCAGATACTAAGGTCATCTGTTTTGTTTGATACCCACTCATTTGAATAGCACTAAAGCTGATTTTTTCTGCTGCTGGTTTTTAGGCAGTACAATGTATTTCCTCTAGATGGTGGTAAGTACTTAAAAATTACATATGTAGTATCTGTGTGACACCTTCCATAGTCCAGCTGTCTGTACGGATCTGTAAACATATGCTTGTTAATGAAGTTTTACTAGATGCAGGAATTGTGCTGGGAGAGATTTCAGCTTATATGACTGATGCCTGACGAGCAATAATAATATAATTCAAGGTGTTTACTCCATAGTCCACTTCTTCATAGTCAGAAGAGCATTGAATTTCATTAAATTTATCCAGCACGTAGGAAATAACACCAAATATCCCTGTGCCTGGTTTGCACTGATGCATTGCAATTTAGTAAGATGTGCTCATGTGAGGGGAAAATGAAATGAAACTATTTTAGAATTTTCAAGGTGGTACTGCTTTAAAATTATGGTTAATAGAGCTTATGTAAATCTCCCATACAGCTTGGAAAAACCTCATAGGTTTTATAAATTTATATTGGCACTGTGTCTTTTTATAGACCCTTTAAACATAAAGTACCCAAGCTGTATGTAAAAGTGTAAGTGACTTACCTCCTACAGGAACCCCAGCCAGGTAGACAAGGGCTCAATCAAGGTAGTTTTCCCACCACTAGTATTTGACAGTCTCTATAGTGTTGCAGAAGAGCTACTTAAGATTAATTTAGTTTGGTAAATGAACAAGTGCTGTATAGTAGGATAAAAACCCCCTGCGGAATGTAACTAATACTGAAGACTCAGTAAATTTTCAGGAATATTCAGTTCTAATTGTGTTCCGAAACATTTCTGTGGGAACTTTACTAATCCAAAGCATGGGTTACATATACTTAATTTTTGCAGCTCTATGTTTTATGCAAATGCACAGCATGGGCCAGGAAGAAATCCATTTCAGGGGACCTGTTCTCATTTATGGAACTTAAGTACTGCACTAGAGCTCTAGTCCAGGGCTCCTGCCCTCAGCATGGTTTGAAAAGGAGCATCAGCAGTACTGTAGGGGCAAAAGGGCACAGCTCTGAACCACGCTGTTATTTTGGAAGCCGACGGCATTTCCTCAGGAGCCAAATACGCGCCTGCAGATACAGGAGCTGATTGTGCAGGCAGTAATCTGCTTGGTTCCTCCCTGGAGGCTGGCTCTACTCCGTGCCACTGATCTCTTCTGCTTTTACCGGTCCATTTGTCCTGTGCCTGTACTGGGAAGGTAAGGATGAGGCGTGCCAGCCTGGTCCCCGCACCCGGTGCTCTGCTCTGACCTGAGGTGGTCTCTCTGCCGCGCTTCTCCCCGCAGGTGCCTCTGCCGTGGGAGGCTGCCTGCGCGTCGCCCGTGAGAGACGAAGGTGAAATCTGGGCGCTTTTTCTGAATTCTGTGCTGCTAGCGGTAACCTCGGAGCCAAAAGACTAGCTGTAGCAAAACAAGGACTGAAAATGAGAGAATAAATGAGGCGGGAGTGAGAGACTGGTGCAAACTGGAGGGAAGAGGAAGGACAGGTGATGAGCTGTTCTCAGACGCAGTTAAAGTCTAGCTTTGAAATAAGCTTCTTGGTATCTGACAGGTGTGAAATCACCAGCTCCTTAGAAACTGCAAGAAAGAAAGAGAAACCTTTCTCCTTGACTCTTGTCTGTGGCGTACGGAGTGTATTTGTAAGAAAGTAAGTTTGGGGAGTTTCTGCTCCTCTCTTCCCCAGTCTTTCTGCCTCTTTCCTCCCATGCTTTTTGAGTAGCTGCTGCTCTAAGCTTTTGCCGTGAAGCTGGTTGTTTGCCTGACAATGAGGTTTTTTTACGAGCAACGGTGGAAAAGTGCCGTTCTTTGGTAGCTGAAAAGAGCAACAGCCCCTTCTTCAGCAAAGGGAGCCCTGGCTGTGCGGATTAGCCGTAATTTTTGTTAGCTTTGGTCACAAAGGATAGACTGCACACATATTTGTAATGAAATCTGGGGTTATCCAGTTCTTAATGGCACTTACCTGAAAAGCTTCCTGCTTGCCATAGCTGATTAACCAAGTCTTGCCTTGATATCTAGATACAGCCTCTACGCATTTGTAAAATTCACATACATAACAGAAAGCAGATGAACAAATCCAGGAATCACTGACGTGGTTGCTGTAAAAAAAAAAAAGTGGGAGCTATTTATCTCTACTATTTTGGACTATTTTTCTTTACAGTGTGCCAGAGATGTCTCTTAATGCCGTTGTTAATCAACAACAGAGGGGGTTATTAGCCCCTTATCACACCCTTCTCCTTCAGCACCTAAATTTGCAGCCATCCATAGGTGGTGAGTAGCTTTGTCAAAGCGAGGAGTGGTGAAACTGCTCGTGCAGAAAGTGCCCGAGACCTGTGTGCCCCTTTTCGTAGCAGGTAGGAGATCCACTGAAAACACATGGAGATGTTTGTCTCTTAGGAGGTTTTACGGGGAAATACACTGAAAGGCTTACAAGGCTTGATTCAACACCCCTTCCTCCCACCAGAGCTAATTTAAAACCAATTTCCATCTTTTGACATACCTTTTTTTCCCTCCGCTGTCTTCGGGATCACAAATAACTTGTGTGGTATTTCTTGCAAAATTATTGACTGGATTTTCCATGTGCTACTGCTTTTGCACTTTTCATTGCAGGGGTACTTTCCTAGCTTGCTGCTTGACTCAGACATTTCTGCTGGAAACAGTTAAATGCAGGTGTGCTGGAGCTGGAATGAGTTGGCTGAGAGGATGAGAATAGAGCGTATAAAATAACCACAGAGCTTCCTGTCCGTAAGCCTCTCGGCACATGTCAAAATAGAAGTGAGAGATATCGGTATTTCTGTAATGTGTCTGAACATTCATCAGGAATTTTTTGAAGACTGGCAGAGGTTTTCCTGCAATTTTTAAGCTTTCCTGAGCATCTGACACCTGGGGAAAAAAGAATCCTTTTTTTTTTTTTTTTTTTTCTCTCTGCTCAGCAAAGAGCAGGTTTGCATGATGGCCCCTTACCTGAGCGCTTAGGCTAGGATGGGCAGCGGCTACGCTTTGAAATTTGCCATTTCCTATTATTATTATTGAAGGGATGGAGGCTTGGGGTAACCTGATACACCCTGTTGTTGCAGGGAAGGATGAGACTTCATGTCCTGATGTCATGTTTCCCGTCTATAACCATTACGATGACCGTATGAAAGGGCAAGGCCTGGTGCCGTCACAACAGGGAGAGCTGCATAATTACCGGTGATCCCAGCCAGCGCTTGCACAGCGCTTTAGGAATTGGGTCGTGTGGCCAAAAGACTTAGTAAGAGGGAGGACAGCGGCATTGGAGGGGTAAGGGAAGAGGCTTAGGGTCTGGCAGTGGTTGCCTGGAGGGAACAAGGCTTTGGGGAGTTATAATTATGCCGAGCGTTTGGGGTTGAAGGATGTCTGCAGAATCTGCTGGACCCATTTCATGGAAAATACAAGCTTGCAATTGCTGCACCGCAGCTGCCCCGGGCTCCGTTATTTCAGCGTCTTGTCTCTGCTGGTGCCGCTACAGGGGGCTTCAGAGGAAACCTGCAATAGGAACCCGGGAATAAGCTACCTGAAGGCAAAATTTCTGTCTTGCGGCGCTCTCTCAGTTGGGTAGTACTGGGAAACGGATGGGTTCTCCAGCTCAGAAACGCAGTTCTTAACTGCGGGCGATGCGGGGTGATGTGAACGCATTGTGCGTACAACCGGGGTTGTCTGTTGGTAGCTGTACAAAAAGCCGGGTGCTTGTAAACCAGTGTTAAATTTTCATAAAACTCCAGTGGCTGGCTGCAGGGAAAGGGCAGGCAATGCGCTGCCCGAACAGCTTTGCTTCATCCTTGTTATCACTTGCTGATGGGCATCGGAAGTTTTAGGACTGTCAGAAATCGCTGCTTTGCAAATCCTGTTTGCAAACGTAATGCCAGGTAGAGTTTGGAAAGCGGTCTGCAGTGGTTCCTGGGGAAGGAGGCTGAGGATTTGGGGGTTTTGGCTTGCTTTTTAAATACTGCTAAAAATAAGAAGAGTTTCCTAGAAATCAGAAATGAGATCATTAGTGCAGGTATTAATGCCAAGCACGGAACTCTCACAATGGTCTTTTTTTCCAGCAGAATTTTCAATAGGCTTATGGTAAGCAATTTTTTATTTACACTATTTTTTTTTCTTTAGCAAAAGAAATATGAAATTACATAAAAGTGTTACCTCTTAAAAATGAAAAGGTAAAAAAAATTAATCTGAAATAGAAGATACAGGAAGCTATGCATAAAGTAAAATGAAACAAATACAGCTTTCTGATATTTGTTATAAAGTGTCACAGAGATCTAGAAATCCTTTGGGAATTAAATGTTTATAGCAATTTGAGGCACATCAGGTCAAACTGGCACAGCTATTCAAATTCTCAAGTTTAAAATGTTAGTATGAATCCATCGGGAATTTGAATTAACTGGCAAATAAAGATTTCCCCCACTTCTGTGCATTTGACATATGTTGTATTTTAGATGTGATGCCTCGTTTTTCTGTTAATGCTCCTGAACCTGTGTGTTTCAAAGTGTGGACTAATTCTCTCCCAAAAAAAGGGAATCAGAGTGAGCCAAACAGAAAATCAAAACAAGTCAGGAATGAGTGAGTTCATGGGAAAATCTGTGCAATATTTTGCAGCTTGGTAGGAGTATACCATAAGTGTAAAGTGGAACAATCAGTGATTTATACAGTGAGCTCACCAGACATGTGTAGATACAAATGGGGTACAGTTACAACAACCTGAATACACAACATTAATATTAAGCTTTTCTACATTGGAAAGAGGAACAAGTATTTAGGACATCTTATTTAAGTAGCTATTCATTTCTGTGAAATGTACTTTTAATTGTTCTTCTATGTTAACTTTGATTCTTCATCTTGCACTGTCATTTATTTATGTATATATATACACTTATGCATATCTGTTTATTATCTCTAAGTGCTAGAGACATACATGGAACTGGAGGACTTTAATCCTTCACTCTAAAAACAAGCAAACAAAAAAAGCGAACTTTTTTAACTTCATCTTTACACTTTGTCTCACATGTGATGCTTAGTGCTATTATCTTTTTTTAAACTAGGAACGACAGCGGCTGGAGACAATCCTCAATCTGTGTGCCGAGTACTCCAAATCTGACAGCGACCCCGCCGCAGCTACAACAGTTGCTGATGTTCAAAAAATTAACAAAGAACTTGAAAAACTTCAGCTCTCCGACGAGGATTCGGTGTTCGAAGATTCCCAGATGAATCTGGAAACGAGGTTCAGAAGCCACTTGAAATCGTCCGCAAGCGATTCGGATTTCTCGGAGCTGAGCAACCACAGTCGCGGCACTGCTGCTTTCCTCTCCTCTAGAGGGTTGAGAGCCGACGAGCACTTCAACGAAAGCGCGAAGCCTCCGCCCTTCGCTGCTCCCAGCTTCCTGAAGGATGCCACTGAGTCGTCCTACCTAAGCATCACACCAAAGGTAACGCTCTGTAGGAGGACAGAGTACAGGCCAGCTTCGGCTGCTTGATATCCTTCTGTAGGAGTTGGCTGTCCTGGCAGGGGCCACAGTTGGGATGACTTAGGTGTGAGAATTCATCACAGAGCTCATACGATTTAGCAGCCAGCAAATGATTATTTCACTTTCTGTAGAAGCTATTAGTACTGGAAGGTTTTGGGGGTTTGGTTTTTTTGTTGGTTGGTTTTTTTGGTGTTTTTTTTCCAGAGGGATGTAAAGTTCAGGAAAAGTTTTAATATTTTTTGAGGGAGAAGAATTTGCTTGAACAATTATAGTTATTTAAATAAGGAAGGTTTCAGGAAACCTGCTTAGCACCGTGCTGGGATGTAGGAGGGAAAGGAAGCTCTGCCGTCTTCTCCCAACCCGAGGCTGCAGTCTTCTCTAAGAGGAGGATATTTTCTCATGGGCAAACCAGAACAGTCGCATGGGATGTGAAGAGGAGTTGCCTGAGCCAAATTTACTGTCCTGTCTTCTTTCCCGGGGTTGGACCTGAGCCACTTGTCAAACCAGCTGCTGCCTCTCCTGGGGCGCGCGGCAGCAGCCAGCCTCCTGCCGCTCTAACCCAATTCCTGCGTTTAACGAGCTGCAGCTCCTTCCCTGTGTATTTCACACTGCCATTTCATTGCTGAAGGGAAACTGGCCTTTAAAAATCGAGCTAACAGCATTCCTAACAATTTCCTTCAGCTAGGGCAGCGGCAGCCTCTTCCAGGCTGGGGCAGGGGGCTTTTGTCGGCTTGGGTCAATGCCTAAACTCTGGAGTGCCAGAGCAGCTGTGCAGCAAATCCCGGTGACAGGCAGTGTGTTAAATAACTATATCCAAGAGTTAGAATCAGGAGCGTAATAAGACCAAGCAAAGCCATAAAAGCAGGTTTCTGTTTAACAAAAATTCACGTCTTCAAAATACTTCGTGTCTCTCCTTTTTACTATTATTTACACACTGTATAAGCTTCAGCACGTTTATATGCCTAATGTGAAGTGTATTTAACCTCTGCTTAACTTACATATGTCTTCATAGTCAGCAGAAGCGTGTATGTGTAAAAGATGAGAGAGGCGTGATAAAAAAAAACATTTTATCTGATAAAGGGGTATCTCTCTGGAAATGTCTGCCGAGTTTTTCGGTGTGAAATTATGTTGAACACAAACAAGCTGTTAGGGCTTTACTAGGTCCTACTAGGTCTTTCTGTGTTGAAAAGGTAGTAAGACGTTTCATTTACAAGTTACTGTGGTCTTGCATTTGTTGCTTTCTTCATGCAAGTCAGAGATCCTATTTTAAATCCTTATTAGGAAGTTGAAATCGAAGATGTTATGTCAGCGCTATCCAAACAGGATACCGGAAAAAAGAGGCTTTCCTGCTAGGATTACTAACGTTAATGAAGGAATACCGTTCATTCATTCATTGTAAAGGGTTCTGCTAAGCCCTGAGAAAAGCAATAACAAGCAACCGTGTTAATGAGACGCAGCTCATTGTTTTAAAACACGGAGATCAGCTTTGTTCAGGATAAAATGCCTGCCCTGAGAACAGCCATTCAGCGGCCGAGCCGAGCCTCCTTTGAGCAAAGCCGCGTGGTTGAGCGGCTCACGTGGAGCCCCGCGCGCGGCCCGCTTCTGGTGCTGATTGGGGACAAGGAGCGAGCAGCCTTACTGCACTAATTTCGGTTGGACTTGATGATCTTAAAGGTCTTTTCCAACCTAGATGATTCTATGAATTGGATCGCGAGCCCCTGGGGTCGGGTGAACGTGAAGGCTATGTTTGAAACTCAGTGTTCTTTGGTCTAGCCTTTGCTGGTATAAGATCACAGGTATTTTCTTAATAAAGTTGTTTAATTCTTGGCACGGTTATCTCGTAAGTGAATGGCAATGAGAAGAGCCGTGTTAAGGATACTGCTTCCTCGGGGCTAACTGGGGAGACAGAGCCAACTTTTGTCCGTGTTATTGGCCATCTTAACAGCTGGTTACAAAAACATCCTCTCCTACCTCCTGGCTTTTATTATAGGAACATCTGAAATTTACATAAAAAGCATCTTCACCTATTTGTGTTATTTTTAGAAGGGAAAAATTGGATTTTTACAACCTAAATAGCACAGCATGTAAAGTATTTTCAAAGGTTAGGTTTTAATAATTCCTGCAGCATGAATAGTATTTACTGTTAAGCATAGTATTTACTGCCAATGCCTGGAAGTAAAGTATCATGTTTGTTTCTCTTGTACACCTTCTAAATATAGAAATAGCAATATAGTAGATACAAAATATGTAACGAGTTCAAAACCAGCAGTACAGTACTTGTCTAAAATGAACCCAGTGTGAAAGGGGGAAGGAAAAATGGCGTTTAACTCTTGTTCTAATGAACCTCTTGTAACGTGCAACTGCAGATACCAGAATGCACAAGTGATGAGCAAAGAGGGCAGGAGCTTGGTCGACTGGAGGAGGAGCGCATAGTAATACTAAATAACTTGGAAGAACTTGAGCAGAAGATCAAAGATTTAAATGACCAGATGGATGAATCCTCAAGAGAGGTATGACATATGTTTTGGTTTTAAATGTCGTCTTAGGTATGTCTAAGTCGCATAAGTACTTGCTGATGGGTTCAGCAAGTACATAGGGAACTCATGGATGTCTGTAGCCTTCGTATTCTGTACTTTTTCACCAGATTTAGGCACAGAATCACAGATCTGGCAGTCTCCTACTATGAAAGTTATTTTTCCCCAGCAAGGGGATGGATTTGATGCTCAGATTAGCCTTTCTCAGCTGTAACCATTATACCCCTAAGCGGAATTAGAACAATCTTGCTTGTTGAATGGTCACTCAATTGATCTAAATACCTTTGTGTCACTTGGGAGTTTTATGGTGGTATCTCCTGTGGCCGTTTAAAGAGAAAGGAAGTGAGGCAACTTCCTTTCAAGCCCCCTTGGCTTTATGGTGGCAAGGGTATGTTGGCACCCTCTTGACTTCTGGAATCTCACAGTTGCAGACTAAGCTGGCCAGGCATTTGGGTTGTGCTGGCTCCGATTATCAGCGACAGGAAAGAAACAGCTGTTCCAGAAGGGTTTCCTATGGATCCTGGGCACGGAGAGCTGGTACAGTATCGCAACAGGAGGAAGCACAGGGGAGAAGTGTTAGAAAAGAAAAAGTTTTGGAAAAAAGAATCTTCAATCTTTATTCTGCAGTATTTTATGTTGCGGTTTTACTTTTTCTCAGATTTGTGATCTCTTTTTAAACTTTCTTTTGTGTTTGGGAGTAAAACCTAATTTTTATTTTCTTTTTAAAATGTTTCTCTGTTGTGAATAATGGCCAGGTCACTCCCCTTCCCCTAGAAAATAATATATATCAAGATTTTTTTCTTAATCATGGGCTGCTTCTGAAAAAAGTTTTGTGTTTCTAGTTGGATATGGAATGTGCCCTTTTGGATGGGGAACAGAAATCTGAAACAACAGAGCTGCTGAAAGAGAAGGAAATTTTGGATCATCTAAACAGAAAAATAGCTGAGCTGGAGAGAAATGTTATTGGAGAAAAGACAAAGGTAACTGACTTATCTTAGCTAGCTGTGTGCTCTGTTCCCCTTGATCTTCAAAGTACGTGTATATGATTAACATACTGATGGCAGTTATTTTACGAAGTACTGTCTATATAGTAAATTTGCTTGATAAATATAGAAGAAAAAAAAAGCTGTCTCACTATCATCTCCCTGTAACAGTATTGTTTCTGAAGGTGTACTTGACAAGCAAAATATAGTACATTTACGTTAAAAGATCTGACCTACTGTGAAGGTATTTTTGATTAATAAAAAAATCTATATAGAGCTTGCATTTGGGTTATCTGTTGTTTAAAAGTATTAATTGAACTGTTCCAGTGCCCTCCATTTTAGGTTATATATTTTGAATTAAAAAAAAAATCCTTTCTCAGCAAAGGAATAGAATGAAAGCAAGCAGTGGTTTCAGAAGATGGCTTTATCTATTGTTACATAGAACGATATATGAGACATCTGTCAAGTACATAATTTTAAAGTAGTTTGGTTTATATTTTTGCTGACTGACAATTTTAGTACTGTAGGACATTCTCTCTGTGATTAAGTCCAAAGAATTAATTAGTTCTCCTATACAGTCAGATACTTAATTGCTCTCAGATACACAGCAAATATATATATAAGCATACATTTGCAAAATAGGACAGCGCTATAATAAGATTTTAAGTACCGAAATGGAAAGTGCCTGCAAGACGAAGCTGTGCCCCTCAAGCCAGGGAGCGCTGGTTCCCTCCAGCAGGCGCTCTGGCATCTCCAGGCGGGCAGTTCCCTTCTCCGCGGGGATGGTGCCATGGCCAATAATATCTCGAGGTCGTGAAGTTTTCCAGGGCTTTCAGCCAGTAATGTTTCCTTTTCAAATTTCATCCCCTACCTCATATTTTAAACCTGTCACTTCTGGAAATACTCTAGCTAGTCTCTCCCCTTCTTTTTTTAAGCTTTCCAGAAATATCTGGAAGTCTTCTGCATTTTTTTGCTTAGACAAGCTGCACATTTTTAGCTCTTTCACAGTTCCCATTTAATTCACGCCTTACAGCTTGCATTGTTTTATTCTGAGCTTTTTATCTTCCATTTCTGCCTAACTTCTTATCAGCCTGAATGCTGTTTTGCAGCTGTACCCATCAAACCTCTGTCTGAGAAGGAGAATGGTGCTCCCACCTCTCTGCCCTGTGGAACGACAGTGCGCGTCCAGTTTAAGCTTGAACTTTCTTGCGCTTTCCTGCTTGCGCTTTTCTGTATTCTCTTGTACCCCTCAGTGATCCTTCAGCTTTTAGTGTTGTCCATGGAACGTATTTCATACTTGGTTTTTAGTATAAAGATGGGTTTAAAGTTGGTAACAGCAGATAGGGTGGTACAAACAGATACCCTCCAAAAGGATGCTGCTAGAAATATTGGTTATTAACAGATAACATATCCAGAAATTCAAGAGATCTTTTGCCTTTTGTATTATTATTATTTATATTATTGTTCTCTAGTAGCCTCAAAGTTCAGTGAAACTAATGGAAATTATTCTGAAACCTGTAGGTTGTTTCCATTTCCTTGCAATCATATGATGGAAATCAGTGTGTAAGTCAGAAAATTAAAATGCCAGGTCTGGCTTAAATTTTTAGTTGAACTGGAACATGGAAAGCAGTCTAGAAAAAGCACTTCTGTTATTTAAACAGCAAGTTCACTCAAAACATTTTTTACAGTATGAAGCATGCCACTAGTCAGATCAGTTACAATATTTTAGTTGTCTTTTCTTTTGTGTTCCTTTTTTTTTTTTTAAACAAACAAACAAACAAAAAACCCAGATTTGAATGTGTGCTCTAGACTTAAAGCCATGGCTCAGTTATTTCTACAAAGGTAATTTCAGTATTAAACTCTAGGAGAGCCCACAGGTTTTGTTCTGGAAGATGTCTGAAGGTGTTGCAAAAAAGCGGAAGTTTAAAAAAGAAATGGGAGACAAGCTCCTGCAAACAGGCAAAATATGAAATGACAGCTGAAGTGTTCTGGAGAAAGTAGTGTCAGCCAGCAAAACAGATGGCACTGATCATATCAGCAAATAAAAGTTCTGGCTGACTTGAAACAGCAGCATTTCTTAAAGCTCGATTTGTGCATCTGTATGCTAAAGGTTGCAGCCCTGCAGATCTGATGCAAGACAGGCAACATCTTGGCTCTGTGGTAGTACAGGATCAGCCCCCCCGAGAAAAGGGGTGCTTGGGTGGAGGTGGTAGGTGGTTCTTTTTGGTGAAATAATTGGAAACTTAGGACCTTCTCAACAGAACTAAGGCTCGGGTTTTGGCCAGTAGTTGCCACCCTGCTGATGGTAGTTTTTGTGTTGCTACTTGCAAGAACAAGTGTGCCTGTGTCCACTCAGCAGTCACAGTTTCTTCTGGTTGCCTAAATATTTCACCTCTGATAATACCGGTGGTCTTGGGTTTGGTGGTGCTTCCCGGCAAGAAGCTGTCAGGTCCCATCGCTCGGACAGCGGTTCCATTTCTGTCAGGGTAAGGGAGTGATATCTGACTATACCACATGGCGTCGTCTTGAGGCGAGAGGGAGAGTTAATTTCACTCACAAAAGGATGGCGCGGTGCTAGTGCTTGGACATGATGGCACTTGTCTCTGGAGCAACTTGAGCATCTCCTGGAATGTGCCACTGATCTCGACACCTGTTTGACAGGAAACCCCTGCCTGGTTGTGTTTCGTCCTTAACCATGCACCTGTTTGAAAAACTTGTGAAATTCTTAAAAAGAGAGATCATAACTAGAACCTAATTATTGGGCAATGTTATGTACCTGAAATAGACTGTGGGTGGAAGCTCTTGTGCGACTTTCTACCCAATTCTTTGATATTTTTTTTTATTATTATTATTTTAATGCCCTGTGCACAATTCATTTAGATGAGAACACAAAGTTTTGCCAACTTTTGCACAGTTTTAAAGCCACAGTTTCTAGCCCTTGTGAGGCAGAGAATTGACTGGAAAAGATAATTGAAGGCAGAAGAGTTGTGAGTTCAGTTTTGGGCTTCCCACTGTGCTCTTTGCTGTGGTACAATGTCTCTGTGTCCCAACACCTTGCTTGTAAATCAGGAATGGATTTTGCAAGTGGGTTTGTATGTTATATGGTACGCTGTGTTACATGGTACGCTGCATTCTGATCTCGTTTGAGTCCTGTGCTCAGCCCTACCTGAACATGTGGCAGGACTAACGGTGAGGAAGAACGAATTAATTGGTGGGGAAGATGATGTAGCGCGCACCCTGCGGTGAGTTGAAAGCATTTGCCTTGCTTTCGTGAGTGTGCCACCACATATGTTGTAAGGAACAAAGTGATTAGTGTTGACTTATTTAGGTTTTGGAAATAACAGCCATGAGTAGTTGCTGTTTGGAAAAGATGACCGTGTCTTTCAGCACCATTTCAGCACCATTGCAGAACTCCGGGTAATTCCGGCTGTGGTGCATCCCTGACAGGACTCTGTTGTCCTGGCTGGGGTAGCTGCTTCCAGAGCTGGGGAATGGGAACGCTGCTTGGCATGGCCTGTGCTTTCAGCTATAGTGGAAATAGTGTTGGTGTACGGAGGAAGATCTAGCTTTGCCTCCATGGTCGTGCTTCTTGAGATTCATTCTTTTTTTTTAACTGCCATGCCCTGCATATTTGGGTTTATCCACAGAAAAAGATGACCAATTACGTGTTTGCGTAGCAGCATTTCAGCTATTAATTGCAAGTTCCGGTTATGCAGGGACAGCCCTGGTAAGTCACTAGTAACACACTTTGCCAGATGTAGCTTGAAGCTCTCCAGGAAAGAGCTTTGCTACAAGTATTGACAAAATTACTTTGAGCGCAGCGCTCTCTGGAGAGCGCCAAGCTGGGCAGTACCCAGAAACAAGCAAGCAGGTGAGCCCTCTCCCTTTTTCCCTGCCACCCGACCCGGCTTTCTGTAATTACTGCGGCAGTCATTCATCTTACTGCCCTGTAGGTGTACGATAATGACGCTATTGTTTCAAGTGGAAGAGCACCTCAGTGCTATTTACAATTATGACTTCCTCCCAATGACTCTTCGCTCATGAGACTTAGTTCAGGATTGACGTTCGTCTGTAAGGAAGTTGAAGAAAATTGTATTTACCCGGTTGGATGTAATCCAGATTTGCACAGTACTTTCTTTTCGTACAGTGCTTCCTTAGTCTGTGTAGTTTTAAAAGGTGTGGTCCAGCATATGTAGAGGAGGATGCTTAACGATTCGCCATGCCTGATGTCTCCAAGTTAAAAGGATGAGGTTGAAAGTGACAATGTAGCTGGGGAAAGAAAGAATAGGTCAGTCAGCATGAATAAACAGGAATAACTGAAACTGAGTAATGAATTCTGCAGAAGTGCTGTGGGAGGTAATCATAGCTAAATGGGAGTTTTGGCAGAGAGTTTCAAAACAATTATTTATGCAAAGGTTTAGACTGCTTTTTAGGAGAGGGAGGTTATTCTTCTTTTTTCTGGAAGACCTTTGCCTTATGTCATAGTGGAAATACATACTCTGGGACTCTCTTATCAAACTGGGTTTCCAGTTCCTTTTTGAGAGCAGAAATCAGGAGCAGCTGGTAGCGGATAACTCATCTTTTTTTGGAATACATTTAATTTTGTCTGCAACCTTTTGTGGAAATATTTTTCAGTCATTAACAAAATATCCCAAGTGTGCCAAAACATTTGAAGCTTTGCCTCTTGGCTGAATTAGTACTGCAAAGACTTGCCAAAATTGAGCCAAGGAAAGAGCAGTTGTTCTGATGAGCCATATGAAGGGGGACACCAGCAATCAAAGTTAAATATACTGGTGGTCTCTCCTTAGTCCTTACTCTTCTGGATTCAAAATTCTTGCTGTTGTTTTTTTTAATCCTGATGAATCTGACAAATTTATGCCTTATAGGATAGAATTTTAAATCTTTCCTGGTCAGATTCCAGTTGAGCAAGATGTAAACAAGTGTTATAAATGGGTTATTGTGTCTAGAACATCATTAACCTCCTTAAGACAAGTACAACAGATTAAGTATTCTGAGAAATACTTGCATCCACTGGAGATATCCACATAAGGATATCCTGTAGAGAGAACACTAATGAGGAAAAAGATGATTATGAAGACTCAAGAACAAAAATCTGAATTCACAAGCTTTCTTTTAGTCATGAGGGAAATAGCAGAATGGGATGTACCACTAAGGGAAATCCTTTTATTGTTATCTAGATCTCGAAGACTCTACAGAATTTTGATTTTTCTCATTTGAATTTTTTTTTCTTCTGGTTTGGATGATTATTTCCTTTTCTTCTACATTCATGAAGGTACAGCGCTCTAGAATTGGGTTTTCTTTTGCCTCCCCACCTGTTCACTAGGACAACACATTGCAATGGTTGAAAAATGAGTTTAGAAAATCAAAAAAACTTGAGTTGTCTTAGTAGCAAGTTAATGTGTCCCAACCATTGTGATTTTTTTTTTTTCCTTACAGCAGAGGGATTGCTTACTGTGATTTAAAATGTTTTTTAACGTTAGCTTTATAGGTGCATGTGAAACAAAACCATTGAGATCTCTCATACAGATGCCGTCACTATACACAGTCTGTTATGATGCATATAATAAATTAGTTACTACTTGTACAGTAAAAAGAACTATTGTGAAATACCTACTTCTATCATATTACGCTCCTTTTCATCTGCTTGGTGTACTTTTTTTTTTTTTTTCCTTCTTAACAGCTTCTTTCATGAAACCCACAGAGATTTAGTGGCAAATAACTAAATCGTGACAAGTTTTATGCTTCTGTCCTGGAAGAGATCAGGGAATGCAGGTGAGAGTAGTCTGAAAAATATAGAAGAGGAGTATGTACAGTTTGTACACAGGAGGATCTGTTTCATTTCAACAGTATTTTTTAAATCAGAGTTGTATGCGGTCTGATTTGTATCAGCCATAGCATTGGAAATGCTTTCAATTTGCAAGAGTGCTGGAAGAGTTGGTGGATCTCAGGTTTAACACTTTCCCCATGTGTACCCTTTGCCCCTTCCAGCAAGTAACCACTGAAGAGCACGTGAGGTTTCCTAGCCTGCTTTGTGTTAGGGACAAGACTATTTCCTTAAAATTCATGGGAAGGGCTAGGACAATGTTGTCAGTGAGTTGTTAAAGTCAAGTTTCCTTGCTCATCCTCTTATTCTCAAAAACGTTTTACTGACTAGACAAACTCTACAGCATTGCACCACTTCCAAATGGAAAGGAATAATTTCTGTAGTCTGCTCTTTCTCCTCCACTTGTAGCTTTTCCAGTCCTGTTTGCAGATTATTTTGGAGAAGGGAAGGGATGTGTTTTTTGCAGTGTAAAAGAATAAAGTTTGGCTAGAGGTGAAAGCATGAAGATGAGATGGAGAAGCTTTTCAGAACAAAGAACTGTGTGTGCTTCTTGCCAGAAACCTGTGAGAGTTGTGAGACTAGCTGATTCCACACTGAGGGACAGAGGGGGTGTGTGTGAAGCTTGGTGTGGGTAATGAGATGTTGCTACCTTAAAATGTGATGAGTTGCAGGTGAGTTAGACTAAGGAAGATCCTGGACTACTTTTAAAGTATAAGAGCCTGTTGGATGGGAAGGCATTCAGGCTTTGTTTGGTTGTTTCCCCTTTGTTTATGGCTTGTAGGTTTCTTTGCTTTTCTCTTTCTTTCTGAAAATAACACATACCTGGGTTATTTGTTGATTTTTTGGGGGGTCAGGGAAGGGGAGGAGGAGTGTAGGAGCAGGACAGGAGGGGTGGAGGTGGAAGGTTGTGGAATGAGCCCAATTCACCTAGCCATACAATCCATTTCATAGTGACCTGGTAAAAATGCTAGGTTTCTTGCTTTGTTTTTTTTTCCCAATTTTTATCTGGATTTTTGAGAAGTGTTCTCTGTTTCATCCGTGTTTACTCTGACTCATTTCTGCAGAGTCTACCGGTTTATGCAGGAAGGTTGGTTCAGCAGGCACATAGACATGCCACTCTACAATTTTAGCTTGCCTGCAGAAACAGAATGTGATGAATGACAATTTGAAAAGCAGGATGACTTCTCTGCAGAAGGGGTGTGGGGACCTTCTGGGGTTTTAAGTAGTAGTATTGATCAGACATGGGACATCCTTAGTGACAGGAGACAAAACTGAAGCAATTGGTCTCTCTTTCAGTGGTTCCCGTTCTCCTAGGGGCTATGATTGTCTTGAATACTGTCCTTTTGTCTCCTCTGTGTCATCATCTATGAGATGTGTTGGATATATAGTCTTTTTTTTTTTCTCTCTGTTTGCCCTAAAATCAATTCTACCAGATCTAAATGTTGACTTCCTTTTGTGAGCCGTGTTGATTACATGATGGTCTGTGTTCATACCATGGGTGCTCTGCCGACATCCTGTGTCTGCGTCACACATCAATTCTTTCTATTGCCTTCCTTCACAATATTCACAAAACTGATCCAAGCTGTGCCCCAGCATCATCAAAAAACAAATCAGTCCTGCTCCATATTCTGGCTGACCCTGAGTTCATTTAAGATGTATTTAGAGGCAGACCGTGGGGCGAGTTGGGCCGTAGGCTAAGACCAGATGTTACGCTTTACTGAGCTGTACCTCTCTTCTCTAGAAACAGACTGTTAAGAATTCAGCCAGACTACAGATAATGTGACTCTGGAGTCAACGCTGGGCTGCGAAGCAGTTGTGTGCAGAGAAATGTTTAACCGGGACAAGCTGACGCGGTTAAATGAGGATGAGCAGCTGTAGCGCATGGGTTCTGTTGGCAGCTCTGGAGCAACCGGCTCGGAGTCAGCCGCAGGATTGCCTCAGCTGCATCTTGCACTTAGCTTGCAAAGTTAATGATCTTTTCCCGTCTACAGGAATTGGACTTGATCCATTTATGGAAGGGACTGTATGAAAAAAATCTGATTATTCATTTATTAGTCAAAATTACTTCTGTGAATTAAATCCACTTTACCAATGCACAGACAGACGTGTCAGTGAACTTAACTCCACAGCTGCAAAACATATAATGCTTCTCACTTCTGAAATTAATATTTCCTGTTCAGACTGCACATTTTGAAGGGAGCCAGTTTGGAGGGATGTTAGCACTTCCTATGCTATAAATAGACCAGATGAGTATCACTTTCAATCTCAAAGGAATACATTTCTAATTTCTTGAGGGAAGTAACAGTATCTCTGGCAGGTTTCTCAAAGACTTTTACACTTGCTGATGATGTCCCTGCACACGCGAGACTGAAGTGCTTGCTAATGAATAAGCATGCTTGTTGCACCATGTTGACATTATGGAGAACTATTAATAGCTTCGGAGGGCCGATACTGCAGCTACTCTCAAAGAAGTACTTGCTGCGTTAGAAAGATATGGGGGGCAGAAAAAGAAAACGGAAAAAAAAGTAAGGAAGACGATAGGTTGAGTGTTGGAAGGACAGCAATTCCTGTGAGGAGGGGAAGGAGGACTTCATTTCCGTCAGCACTGCCCATAAGGGTGACTCGGCAAACACAGAACCCTTGGGGACAGAGAAGTAGAGGTAGGCTCTCCCGGGCTGCATGCTTCTCATGCCTCTCTTCTTGGATGCCAAAGAGGGGCAAGGAAGCTGCTAAAAGGTCTCCAGCATGAGTCTTAGGAGGAGCAGCTGACTGAAAAGCGGTTGTTCAGGGCCTGGAGAAAAAAGCAGGGGAGTGGGAGGTGGCATGGAGGGGGGTGATGGTGGGAGGCGGGCGCGCAGGCCCTGTGTGCGAGCGGTGTGGCGCAGGGCGGTGCCAGGGCTGTAGGGGGCGCTGTGCGCTGCCCCGTCGTGGTGGGGGTAGATTAGAGGAGAGGCCAGGTCGCGGGACGCTGGTGCGAAGGGCCCAGAGTTCGATTCCCCACCCCAGCTTTTGCCCGCGCATTTTTTTTTTATTATTTTATTTTCCCCTCTTGTCCTCCGGCATCGCCTCGGCCCCGCCTGGGCTAGCGGTGCACGGGCAGCTTTGGCTTTCCTCCTTGACGGGTCCTGATGCGGAGCCGGGAGGCTCGCTGCCCTCTTGCTCTTTCGGGCCCTTGCCACGGGAGAGGGCAGGGAGCCAGAGGCAGGAGGGGCGCCTGGCTGCTGGCCGGGCTCAACCCTGGGCTGCACCGAAGGGCTCGGCAAGGCTGGCGTGGGCGAGAAAGGCAGCGCAAGGCCAAGCCGAGCCACCCGCGGGCGCAGGTGTGCGAGTCACCATCCCACGAGTGGCTGAGTAGATCCAAGGCTGTGGCACATACGTACCTTGTTTAGTGGTGGATTGTGCAGTTCTGGGTGACCTGTTGGACTGAATGATCCTATAGTTCTTTTCTGACCCAGACAAGTCTATGTTGTTCTTGTTAGTTTTCAAGAAAGACTGTTCAGTAGTCTGAAACGGCAAGTACTTTGTAGCGAACAGCAGTTCTTGTCTATGGGACGTGCCGTTAGGGTGCTCCAGGGTGTCTGACCGTACAGCATCTGCTGAGCCATGCATTTATTTCTAAAATTACAATGTTTGTTATTGGAATGTGAAGAAATGATAGGACGCCATGACAGAATTCAGTTGTTCTTGGAGCTTGCAAAAGAAGGTGAAATTTTTGGGCTGGTACTTGTATATTTTTAACGTTGAAGAGTGTTAGAGGAGAGGAGACACGTAACCATCGTACGAGCAGGAGGGACTGGGAGCTATACCAGCATAACTCTAGGAGTTAGCAGGGCAGGACTCACTTGATTACGTGTGCCTGGCATATCAGACATATTGTTTTTTTTTACAATTATTAACAGTTGGAGAAAATTCATCTGCTGTGTTGGCCAGTGTAGATGCAAGTAAAAGGCATTAAGCAATTCTTTGCACTTCAGTGCATTTGTTCCCAGACTTTGGTCTGTAGATAAATAGTAGTCTACACGGTAGTTTTGAGTTATCTATAGCCAGTCTTTTGAGCAATGCTGCATATTAAATAATGTATAGTATTTTATTTTAAAAGGATTAAAAGTTAAAGGCTTTTGAGAGTGAGAAGTAGTGCCTGGTGCTGCTGCTTGAGTGGAGCTAGTTGGAGGAGACCAGGGAGGTCCAGCCGTCATCTGTGATCCCCAAGAACAGGTTACAGTTCCTGTACCCTGAGGCAAATGAATTAATTTCTTAAATCATTTGGTGTTTCTGCTGCAACAGGATTTCCTGGCCAAGCTACTCTTTTATAAAGCTCTTTCTCATTCTGTTTTTTCACTGCTCGCTAAATGTACTTATCTGCGTAAAGGCACATAGGCATGTAATTCATTCTCCTGGGAAGATCCATTTTCCCCTCACTGCCAGACTCATTTTCCATCCATTTTACTTTCTAAAAGCTACTCTCTTCTCTCTCCTTCTTCTGTTACCTCACTAACATGGCTACCATGTGCTCTTTTTTTTGTCTGTTTCTTTTTTTTTTTTTTTCCTGTTATGTGAGACAAGTGTTTGGACAGGGAGCTTTAACGGCATCATCCAGGCATGGGTACAAAACACAGTGACGAGGGAGAGAATTAATCATTGCACTAAAGTGATTAATGTTTTGTTTTGATCGTTTTGCATCCCACCATTGCACTTCAGCTAACAAAAATTTTCTGTCTTTGACCTGCATGCTTCAATTGTTCATTAAGGTTTTGCCACCCACTGTCATAATCACTAACAACTGCTTGGGTTTGAAGGTAATTGTGTTTATTTTCTGGTTCATGCTTCAGGAAAAATTAAAACTTGATGCTGAGAGGGAAAAACTAGAGAGGCTTCAGGAGCTTTACTCCGAGCAGAAGACGCAGCTTGATAATTGCCCTGAGTCCATGAGGGAACAATTACAGCAGCAGCTGAAGAGGGTCAGTAGCAAGTTTCAAGATTGCACTAAATTTTTTATTGTTGAATTTTTATTTTTTTTTCTTTAGTTAAGTGTAACCTATTCTGTTTTAAGTACCCAGTGTCTGAACATATTTGCAACTTATAATTGTTAATAGTCACGAGGGTGATTTTTTTTTTTTGTGGAATGCTTGTAATAGCTAACGTGCAGGGTGGCGAGCTAGTAGAGTGCAAATGGGTGGATTAGAAATCATTTTGTGTCGAATTCGGCTACTTGCCTTTAATTAGCACCTCAGGCCTGCTGGGTGGCATGGAAGCTATTGTTACATTTAGATAGACCGTGCAGCATTGCTCTTTATCTGTGTGAGCAAAGACAGGAATTGAACTTTGGTCAGTGGGATCAGCCATTTTAGCAGCATTTTCCTGTCGCCGTTGTTTGATCTTGTTGTGTAGTCCTCCTTTGCAATGCTGTAAATGGCTGTCCCAGTTGAAGCCATGGATAACGTGTTGGGTTTCTTTTTTTTTTTTTTTTCTCTCAGTACATAACTTAGCTGTTAGCCTGAACTGTGCTTTGAAAAAATAATTTTTAAGATTATACCTCTTATTTTAATAGCTTTATCTGTTTCTACATTTTGAACAGTTGCACATTGCTATAATATCCTTTACATAAAGTCTAATTGCAACTTGATTTTATTTTGTACTATTTGTAACCGAAATACCTACAATATTGTCTGTGAACGTACAGTTATTTTCTGTTGAAAGATTTTAGTATTTATTAATGTTAAGTGAACTCTACAGCACGCATAGCTAGCTTTAGTGGGCGGGGAAATAATTTTCCAAACATCAGTATGGCAAGGGCAAGAGGCTGTCTGAAAGACAAACTAGAATTTTTTTTTTATTATTTATTTTTTTTCCCCAGGCTTGAGTGTTTATTTTGGGACTACGGTCTGTAATAGCAGTGTCCAAAAAAGGGCTTTTTTGCTTTATAGGAAATATTCTTTAGATTTTGGTTTATTTGCAGAATTCTATTTTGTTTTGTCAATAAGCAAAAAGTTTAAAAGTCCAGCTTAGGAAATAACAACGTTAAATTCTTATGTAGTAATGGAGAATTTTGCTGGTTTTGGGACACTTAAGGATTTTTGTAAGTTACCTTTAAAAAAAACAAACAAACAAACCAGTATGACATAGTATCTTATACATATTAGAAGGAAAGGCAAGCACTTCCTCTGCAGTCACATACTTGAAGGTATTAACTCATGAGAAGTTGCAGTCTTGCTGCTGTGAGTTGGTAGTAAATCCTTTTTTCACTATTGGCCACCAAGAGGCTTCTAGAAATCTGTTTAGTTAATTTCTAACATTTTTTTTTGTTCCTTCCAAGTTGGCTTAATAACGATTTTGGATTTGAAAGTGGGACAAAACTTGAAACGTATGGGTCCAGTTAAATGTCCAATTAGTCCTATTGCATGTTATTCCAGGACAATTGTAGTGAAAGTTAGGCTGTGGCTGCTGTGGTTGAAGCAGTTGTCGTCACTCAACTAGTGCACGGTAGCTCTCAAATGGATATTAAGCATGAGAGCAGTTATGAAATTACTGTAAGTATCATACCCAAAATAGAGAAAATATTTTCTTTCCCCAAAATAAGCCCGGTACAGGGTTAAATACCTGAGTCTGCAGCAGGTTATGTTCTTCTACTTCACTGCCAATGCGGAAGGTGTGAAGGTGATGAATTCCCTTTATTGCTTCATGTCTGGGACTTCAGTAACTTCCTAATTTGTGCCCAAGGGAGCGGGCAGCCGATTTCACTGTAGGAGCTGCCCGCAGGGAGGAGATGGAGTTTGGGCAGGGGTTGGCAGTGGGCAGCTGGCACACCCTGTGTGCTTCCCCGTGTCCGGAGCCAAGATACGCTCTCCCTCTTGGGCAGGAAGGATGCTTCGTCAGACTGGTGAAACCTGAGGGCTTGTGGAAGGCACTGAGGGAAAGCATTGACCTTCCTGATGGCTTATGAGAAGTTAATTAGCACGCTTCATCCTTCACTGTTAGTATGAAAGCACCAAAGCTTGTTTGTTCTTGTGTGCCTGGCTTTATAGAGATACGTGTAAATGGAGAATGAGAGTAGGTGCCTGGATTCCCGCAGAGATCTGAAAAGACACTGTCCTTTGCTAGAAAATACCTTACTCTTCAGATTGAATTCTCCCAATTTTTACTGATGATGTGGGCCCATGGAGCTGCCACCGCATCCTGAAGTAAGGGCTGGGTTCTCTCCCGTTGAATTTTTCCAGTGCCATTACTAAAGCAATAGAGATGCAGCATAAATTTACAGTGTGCAAATCCAATATGGAAACATTGCATCTGTTGTTTGTTAATAGATTGTAAGTTACAATGTTTTGATGTCAATTGTTTTAATAAAAGGGAAGGAGTACACTTGCTACTGCTACTTACCCTTTGGATGTTTTTTTTTTTAATTTGAAAATGGACTTGGTTTCAGATGACCTATGTTTATTTTTCTCTAGTGGACACAGTGGTACAGAATGTGACGAAATTGTTGTTCCATAGCACATCTCACAATGAATACAGTGCTTTGCGAGCTCAACTGGCTACCATTTGCCTTTCTGGCTATCGGTTGCCTTCTCTGAAGTCTGTTCTTCTGCTTCAGTAGCAATTAATGTGGTATGAAATAGGCTGAATTTGTTGACTTGCATGGCCCAGGCAAGGCCCTTCTGTTTGTTTTGAGTGCTGAAGATGGCTGACTGGTTTGTATGAAGCTTTTCCATATTGTAGGTAACTGTTTTCTTGTAATTTTTAGCCCACATCTTTGTTTTTGAGCCCTTCACTGTCTCCTACAAATGAAAGGCACATCTTTGGAAAATAATGGGAAGGTGATGCTATTTCATATAATAACTTGGATTCTTCAGCTTCTGTATCCTGTGTCTGTACCTGGTACATTGGAAACTGGTTGTGAATGCCTTGATAGAGACCTGTCTGCTTACCTCAGTCACTAACCTTTGCCTTAGGTCGAAAGAAGAAAGGGATTAAGTTTGCATTTCCCTAAAATGATAAGTTGCTTACAGGATGTAGGTTTTTTGCCTAACAAGTTATGTACAACGTGCATGTTTTAGAGACCCTTAGCATTTAATAATACTGCAATTATTAAAAGCACCCTTTTCTTCAGAAATCTGGAATTTCTAAGGAGGAATTCATGTTATGAATACACAAATGTTGCAGGAGAAAGATTAGCGTTCAGTTCTCATGGTGAAAAGCACCCTAAGTTTTATCTCATTGTCCCTAAGCAGAAGGCAGGTGTGGTCTTGTTTTTTGGGTCTTTTCTGTAGCATTCAAACTCTTTTTCCTGACAAAACCTGGCGTTGGTCCAGGGGAATGCATAAAAGTGGGCTGACACCTTTCCTGAAGTAATACACCTACTGGCTAGGGCAGATGAGTCGAGTCCTTCGTTGTGTTTGGGACCAAATGCCAGCTCCAATTCAGCGGTCCACGATCAGCCTCTGGCTGAGCAACTTGCTGGGTTGGACGTCACTGCCAAGGTGATGGCAATGCGCTGACGGTGCACGGCTCCACGTATCTTTTGTCTTATCTGTCTGTACGTCTGTCAATAAAAAACAGTGCTGGTACTTGGGCTAGACCTAAAGAAATTCTAAGACCCCTTCGTGTGAGTGTGTATTCCCATAATTAGTTAATTCAGTGTGCAGTTCTCCGGTGTTACTGGGATGATGCTTTCTGTCCTTTTTGGTTGGTGAGCAGATCCTCTCGGGCTTTGGCACGTGACAGCCCCACCAAGTGGGTCCAGGCTTTGGTGGTGTCACAGCTGGGCTACAGCAGAGGGACGTGCCCAGCCAGGGTGCGCAGGAGGCTCCAGCTCGCTCTGAACACTGCAAAACAGCTCCCTCACCATGCTGCCGGTGCTTCGTCTTTCTCAGCGGGGAGGGGACAGCAGGAGCGGTGGAGAAAGCCATGTCAGAATAGCGATTAGGCCTATTTGCTCTCTTATTATGACTGTAGGTCATTAAAAGCATTGAGCTCCTGTTTGAACATGTTGTATGAGATACGTAAATACCGTCTTAGACTGATTTTCGTGTTTGTTTTTAAGTATCTCTACTTCTCTACTCTAGTGTCAGTGAAAGAATGATTACTTTTTTTTTGCTTAAGGATGCTGATCTTTTGGACATAGAAAGCAAACATTTCGAAGATTTGGAATTTCAGCAGCTTGAACATGAAAGCAGGTTAGATGAAGAGAAAGAAAATCTGACACAACAGCTCCTGCGTGAAGTAGCTGAATATCAGCGCAGCATCGTCAATAGAAAGGTAAAAGTACTAACACTCAATGCATTTGTTCTTTATTGTTGAGCATAAGGGAGATGAAATGGATCTACAACCTGCCCATCTGTAAGAAATAATGCAAAACTTTCCTCTTTGAAAAAGCTTTTCTAGCAGAGCAAAGATGATGGCCCAGTTACATCCCACACAGATCAAATCATGCACGTCTCCAAAAGGAAATAAATCAATAAAATTCCATGCCCTGTTTGTATATTTGCATATGAAAATTAAATCCTGTAATTTGCTACAAAAAGTAGTAACCAAAGCGTTGGGTTTTTTTCTTATTTAAGAAAGGAGATTTGTACACTCTGGACAAAACTACAGTTATTGTATGATCATGATTGATGTAAATGTTAAATGATTTAGTTAAAATAATGATATAACACCAATTTAACAAAATACCTTTATTTTTAAAATCAGTTGTAAAGCTCCAATCTATCTCAACCAATTAAATATCAGTTTTTCAGAGAACAGAAGTTGCATCTCTAACCCACTTCTGTTCAGTATATGGATGCTAGTCACCGTATTATCAAAGAATATGTGCAACTGTTCTTTTGTTTCATGAATAAATTGTCTCTTTACTGTCTAAATCTTATTTAATTATCTCCATCAGAGCAGTGAGCTGTCTTGTAAAACCTTATTTTTCTACAGCTTTACCCATATGAATGGCTGAACTCTTAGGAATAGGATTCTTGCTGCAGATTGTCTTGTGCTTTGAAAGTAAAACATGTAAATTATGATTATTTTCTTTTTATATTAGGAAAAGATTTCTGCTCTCAAAAAACAAGCCAATCATATTGTCCAACAAGCACAAAGAGAACAAGATCATTTTGTAAAAGAGAAAAACAATTTAATAATGATGCTGCAAAGGGTAAGTATTCATTGTCTTTCAAATATTTTTAGCAGGTAATAAAAGAGCATTTCATGGAATAAAAGAACATAGAGCACAAGAAAAGCGTCAGTTGTGCAGAAACTATCAAGTAGGTAGTAACGTGATAGACATAATTCGTATCCATTAGCCTTTAAAAAAGGAAGTCTTTTGTAATTAATCAGGAGATTTCCTAAGAGAAAACGTTAGTGGCATTTGATATTCAAGAGGATTTTAGAGGTGCCCCCCTTCCAGAGGACTCAACCAGAGGCACCCACCTGGGTACTGAAGCTAGAAGCCTGTGCTGCCTGCAGGGCTGCTGGAGCTGTGCACAGAGAGCTCAGATTTTTGGCTTGTGGTAGCCCATACCAGGCCACCAGATGAGCTGCTTAATATCAGCTAATATCTGGTTAATAAGCAGCTGGCATGAACTTTTCGTGTCCATTTTAAGTTTTGCTTTTAATCATGAGACAAATCATGTTTACTTCATTAAGCAGAATTAGCATTTTCAGAATGCTGAAGGAAGACCTATTTGATTTGGCTGTGGTTATTAAATAAAATCTTTCACTAGCTCTTCATTCTGTACCTCCATTTTTTGTTTAGTTCTGCTGTAAATGGATAAAGTTGAAGCTCCGCTGTGCAGTTTCTAGCCTTCTATCCCAGCATGTTTCTTTACACGGTTAATATAAAATGTCTGCTTTTAACAGGAAAAAGAGAATCTCTGTAATCTGGAAAAGAAATATTCCACACTTTCCGGAGGAAAGGGATTTCCTGTCAGTCCCAATAGTCTTAAAGAGGTAAAGAAATTCACTGCTTTTGACTTGACCATAAGTAACTTTTAATAACACTTCATACAAAAGCACTTTAGTATTTTGTGAAGTCCTATTCATACAAATTTTTTTGAGATATGATGAAATTAGTTTGTAAAGCGATTCATGGGAAGACCAAATGCATGGGTGAGCAAAAATAGCTTCTCTTGACATTTTCCCAGATGTGACTGATATGCCCTTAATCTCTTGTACTGGAAAAATGATCGGGTTTGTGTATGTGTGTTTAATTTTCTCAGAATAGACAATTAAACTTCATTGAAGTGAAGAAGAATGAGGTCCAAGAATAATTCTGTTCAAGTATGAATACAGTTCAGTCTTATTTTTGCACTGTAGATTTTCTCATTGCATACTCTCCCTTTATTCTAAGGCTCTGCACTAAAGCCTGACAAGTGTACATTTTGATCTTTTTAAAAAGCATTGAATTGAAGACTTCAAGGTATTGCGGTTGTAAGATACCTATTGAGCTATTTATTTAACTGTTTTGAATAGTTAGAGTAAAGGTGTCAAATATTTTTTGCTGAAAAAAACCCTGAGTTAGTTTGGGTAATGCACGATGAGACCCAGATGTTACCTGCAGTTGTCACGACTTCATAGCTGTGAGGCTTTAAGCCTCAAGGTCTGTGAGCAAGGTCAATGTAAGGTAAGCCACCGCCCATTGCAAAAATTCAGTCAGCACACACGATATTAGCGTTAACTCCCTATATTTATCTTCTTGATGAATCTGTGAATTGCAGATAAAAGTGAAGTTCTAAACGGAGCAGTGGAAAATCAAGCATTTAAAATGCACTGGCAGGTATCTGTGGCTGCTTCATTAACCTCTGCTTAAGAGGTCTGACTGGACATGCCGGATCTGCTTGTATTGAAGCCCTGAACAAGGTCTGTCATATCTGATGATGTAGGTGTCACTGTGGGAAGTTGGGATCTTGAAGTCTAAAGCAACCACGTGTCCTTTCAGCACCTGGGCAGTGTGATCTTGCCTGTTTGGGCTCCAAGTTCCTGGTGAATCCGGGTGGCCTCCAGCACGTGCCAGTGGGGTTGAGCACCCTTCCTCACTGCAAGCCATGTTGCCAATGATTAGAGTTTCAGTGTCCTAGGTTGTGTTCTGATCTGGACATCTGACCTCCCGCCAGGACATCCGGCAAATCTAAGCTTTTTTTTTTTTTTTTTTTTTTTTTTTTTTTTTCATTTTTAGATGGGTCTGTTCATTCTCTCACCCGAGAGTGGGCACTATCTCTGATTTTTATCTTCTTAATCACAGATATTTCAAAATGCAACTACATTAAGTGAGGCTAATGCTCTTTTTATTGAAATAGATTATTCAGTGGTGTCATTCTGTTCACTGCAGTGAAACCAGTTAGGACTTAGTCCAAGGCAAATGGGAGAAGGAACAGCATGGGTTATCTGTTTCATGCTCAGTGTCCCCATAAAAGAAACACCTTTCCTTGCCAGATGTTGTGTTTGTCTCAGTCCAGTTTAATTTTTCTCTGACTGTTCTGGCACCTTTAAAAATCAGGCACCAAATGGTACACGGGCTTAAATAGACTGCTTGCGTGCAGAAGTTAATTTCACCATGCTGTTGCTCACGTATCATTCAAGCCTGTGGCCCAACGTTTCCCAGCCTCTCCTCACAAAGTGCGCATTTGTGACTCTCTTCCATCCATCACGAAGCTTACTTTCTGCACGCACGGCAACAGAGAGTAACACGGCCTCATGTGAAAGAAGCAGGATGCTTATCGCAGTAGTTAAATAAGTGAGGAAAATCAATGCTGTTTAAAAGTTCAGCCTTGATAAAATTACTTGGACGCCTCATCTGACTTGAAACCATTTATTTCATCTACTGTAATAGGGGCCTGAGCTAATGCACAGCACAGTCATTTGTTGTTTGCTTTTTTTTTTTTTTTTTTTCCCCTTTTAACCCCTTGGTGAATCCCCACTGGGGCTGTGAGTCTGAACTGAATGTTTTTCATATAACGGTGAAAGTGCTTTTATCCTCTATAAAAATGAATACAATATTGCATTCATAAACTTGCCAAGTTTTGGCTAGTGACATGCTGCTACTACAAGATGGTTAAGCAAGTCTTGTGATTATTCATACTGGACTCTATTTTCCTGAAATAGGGCCACATGTTTTGAGAGGTAAACTTTCGTATCTTACCCAGTCTCCTCATTTAATAGTTCATCAAATTATATCAGAGTTAAAATTTGCTTCCTATTTCTAGAGTGCTGTGTTCACAGTATGATACTTAATTTTCCACAATTGTGTATCTGCTTTAAATAACTGATCAAATACATTGAAAGTTACGCTAATAGATATTAGGTTGATATTTTTTTCAACTTGCCTTCTATGATCATCGCTAAATTTATTCATTTTTAAAAGGAAGAAATACTACAGCAGTCTGTGGCCTCTGTAACTGAATTGCTGAAGTATACATACTGGCATGTCAGTGTGCTGGTATAGTAATAGAAACATAGCCCCTTTGACACCTTCTGAGTTTAAAAGCAGCTTACCATCTTGATTTAAAAATAAGCATGTTTCTATGTGATGGTTATGATGTTGCTTCAACAGTGATTTATTCTTCCTTTTGCAGAGCCTTTAAGAAGTTAGGGCATTTGACTTTTTATAGTCTGGCATCCTATACACCATGGATTAGAGTCCCTATTTTATTTTTTAAATAGCGTTTGTTCAGCTAACACCAAAATACATGCAATAATTCTATTCTGCCATTATATCTCAAATCTGTCTGCATAAATCTCTGCAGGCAGAAGCATACTCTGATGTCCATGCCTTTCCACAGTCCGTCACCTCCTGTATGATTGGGGATTTTTATTTTTTTTATTTTTTTTTTTTTTTAAAAAGGACAAATTGCAATGACTATGGGGCTAACACTAACAGCATCTTACCTGCATCTCCTGATAACACCAAAAGTTAGAAGTGACTTCCAGACAATGTAAATGGAAGATGTTATATCAGTGTAATTTATAGAGTAGCAATGGCTTGTCGTTATGCAAGTTCTTCCCAGTTCTGTTAGTCACTTGGTTTACTCAAACTAGCTTAAGAGTTAGGCAAGAAACCAGAGTAAGTTATTTTATTTAAACACGGACACAAAAAATTAAGAAATAAATAGATGGGCGAATAGGATTTGTTCTTTCTTTTCCCCTAATCTGCTTTCCCAAAAAGGAGCTACATAATTTCTAAAGGGTATTTACATTTTACTAAAGTCTTTTGATCATGTAATGTACATTTGCTTTTGGATGACACAGATGTTTTTGGAATTAAATGAAGAAAAATTTTCAGAATCCAAGTATTCAACATTTGAAAAGCTTGATGATAATTTTATTTTATTTACAATGAAGTATTTCAATAATAACAAATATTTGGCTGTATCACTCTAAACTAACTTTCATCGTACTGGATACATTAATACTCTTGCACGTCTTTTGGCTTTTGCTCCTTGTAACTTCTGAATTCCTCCTTTTAGGGCTATATCAGTGTAAGTGAAATTAGTGAGCTGTATGGCAATTCCACGAATATATCCCCTTCCACTCAGCCCCCCACAGATGCTGAAGCAGTTGCCACTGAGCCTTCCACGGCTGTGCTGACCAGCCAGCCACAAAATAAAGAGGTTTGTTTGAGAGACATTTCCCTTTGTTTGCATTGTTCTTTCATGACTGCCTTTTTCTTTTCTTTTTTTTTTTTAAATTTTCTTTTATTTTTTGGTAATTCAACATGTAACAAACTGACCCTAAGGCAAACTGCTGTCTGCCAGTTACTGAGTCAGGTAACAGTTTAATAGTAAACCTAAAGGACTGCTCCAGTTGTAAAGTGTCTTAGTGTCTTTGATGATGTAGATGGGACTTCAAAGGCCAAAACACCTGAATGCGTATGACCCAAGCAGCAATAAGTGACAGTCTTCGCATGTCAAACTCTATATTATAATGCACCTTTGGTAAATGGTCTGTGGACACGCTTAATGATTACTTGATCAATGGTGCTTAGGTGTTCATTTTGTATGTTTTATAGCTTTTGTTTTCTTTTCTTTTTTTTTTTTCTTTTCCTGTGAGGTGGTAGAGGTATATCTTGAATATTTGTGGGAGATGAGCAGTTTCTACTTATCTGAGCTATTCCACGGAGTCTGTCCAGTCTGTGTCTTCTAGCTCACTCTCTCTTTTCCTCATTCTTTGTGATGTTTTTGCCTTTGTAATGGCCTTAGCAAATTTTGAGTAAATCCCCTTTTAAAGGAATGGAATAACCTCATGAATGTAAAGCCACCAACCTTTGTGTTGCAATAAGGCAGCAACTGGTTTAGAATTTGGTATTTCTGTGCTGCTTCTGGTATCTTGATATGCCTTGAGAGTTGCAATACAACACGTCTCCTTCCCTGCTAAATGCTCCAACAAACACAGTGCTAAAACTGCAGCTTGTATGTGCCGTATCTTTTGAGCGATTCCAAAAAGAAAACTCTGTGTGTAATTTCTCTTTTTTCTATAAAGCTAAGATCACCTCTCTGTTCTGGATTTGTGTTTCCTCACTCTCTTTCTCCTCGCTCTATTGCTCAACTTCCATCAGTCCATTGGCCTGAGGTCATGGCTACTCATGTAGATCCTATTCCTTTATCTGATACACCTCCACCTCTGCCAGCTAAGAAACACCGCAGGCAACAACAGGTAACAGATTCAAAGCTGATAACTTGGAATTATTTTGTTTGTTATTGTTATGGTGGCCATGAAATTGATTTATGTGTGAAGTTTTTAGACTGATATGATAGAACATGAGTTGATCATACTTGCAGTGTGTTGCCCCTAAAGGCATTGCTCATTTAAAAATAAACACATCATATTATAGAATGTTACTGAACAAAAATTGTCCTTATATAAAAAATCCACAGACAAATGCTAATCTTTAGGAGCCATTGTTACTGTCAGAAGGCTTGCAGCAATGAAGTACAGGTGGCTGCGTTTGAAATCCTAAATCAGTTTTAAGCCACTAATTCATTAGAACAACTTGTAAATAAATGTTTTTCTGTGTAATTGGATTCCACTTGTACACTAAACTTGAGGTATAGGGACACGTACACAAAATGTGCACGTAAATTGAATGTATTTTCTAATGAGCATGATTTTAATGTGATATTTGTAGAAATCCTGGAAAGCCCTGTGAAGCAGGAGATACTCTGTGTTTTAGATTTCGTTCTTTCCAGTGAAGTTCCCAGACTATCACCTTCAGTATATTCTATATAGAGCATAACTGAGCAAGTAGGTCAATTCATTTTGTCAAAACTGGGTAACAAATTACATTTGAAGCATTTCAGAAATCTGGAAGAGCGAAAGAAGCAGCACAGGGAATGCATGTACGTGAGCGATACTTTACCTCGCAAGAAAACGACTCCATCTGTATCACCGCACTTCAATAGCGCTACACTGGGACGAAGCATCGCATCTAAAGTACGTAGTTGCATGCTACTAATAGCCTTCCACTATCTATATGAAGGCCTATATTATGTTAGAGGTAAGGTTGGGTGGCACTGTAAGCTTTACATAATCCCCCACATTTCACATCTGAAATCGACTTTGAAAGACATTTGGGTTTTATTAACATGTGGAAATATACATGAAGCCTTTATTTTGGCCTCCGGAAATGCCGTGCTGGAATAGTAATCATGCATTTATGATTAATGTGTCTCAAGGATTGTATTTCCAGGCTAGTCTAAATTGATTCTAGAGGCACAACAGGTTGGTTTCCTTCTTACCTGAGGCCTCTAAATAGTGAAGATAAGGTTGTGTATAAAGTGAAAATACTCTTTATTTGTGACGTGGTAAGTCAACAAAGAGCAGCAAGGTAGAGATATTACTTGAAAAACATTTGGTCTAATAGGTGCACAACTAAAATATCCATGGCTGATTGATATGATGTGACATTGATAGTCGTGACAAAGCAAGTTATTTTACCATTAGTTGCTGATACAAAAAATGTCTTGAAGTGTAGTTTTAAACACATATTTACAAAATTTCCTACAGGGACATTTACCATTAGGACAGAGCAACAGCTGTGGCAGCGTACTTCCTCACTGCCTGGCAACCATGACCAAAGAGTCAGAGTCGAGAAGGATGCACAAAGGTAAGACCATTTTATTTCATTGTTATTAAAAGCCAGCGTTCAACTTTTCAGAAAATAAGTCTGAAACTGGTGTCGCTAAAATTAACAGGGCTGTAAAATAAAAGTTTTCTTCTTGGTGAAAAAAGCAAACTCTAAATGCTATTTGCAGATATTGGCAAAATAAGATGTTGAGATAACGATGTAGGCGCACATGCAGTTTTGAAGTACGTGGTCATCAAATATACTCCAGTAAATAAGAAAGGTATATTGAAAAATGTGCATTGGTTTAACTGGGTAATTTCCACGAGTGGTTTTGAGGCAATATATTTAAGATATTACATGTTGCTTTTTTCTTCTTCTTTTTTCTTTTTTTTGTTGTTTTTTTGTTTTTTTTGTTTTTTTGGTTTTTTAGCAATTCTTTCCATGTTGTGATCTTAGAA
The DNA here is from genome assembly GCA_013400195.1 of Aramus guarauna. Lineage (NCBI taxonomy): Eukaryota > Metazoa > Chordata > Aves > Gruiformes > Aramidae > Aramus > Aramus guarauna. Next base: position 869,289 of record VXBL01007681.1, read on the forward strand.
ATTGTTTTTCATTGGCATATGTTTTTTGCCTGGACAGAGTAATTCCCTAGACAGATATACCTTTGCAAATCTGTAACTGTGCTATTGTAACTGGTCTTAAATATTTGGGCTACAAAACAGGAAAGGAGAGAGGTGTTCTATTGTGGATAGATAGCTGCATTTTTGTAACAGGGACAGGGAAATTCTGGATCCAAAAGAAAGTGACATCTTTGAAGCATTGTCCTCCAGGCTATGGGATTCTGTCATTTATTGACTTGAGTCAATACACTTAATTTCTACTTTCACAAGATGCATTATTCTTAAGTGTCCCATCCTCACGTGGAATTGCTCCTCCATGCCACCTGTCTGTTTCTTTTCTTTCCGGCATCTGCATCACTGTTGTCAATGTAAGTGCAAGAGGTCCTTAAGGAGAATTGCACTGACTAAGCCTGAGCTGAGATAGAGTCATCCTGTTGCTATAGGACTTGTCAGAGCTGGCAGCTGTTAAAGGTCAAAGAGGATGACTGAGGTCAGCCATACACACCAAGATGACTCAATACAGGGATGGAACAAGCTTACTGCGGGATCATGACTTACTCCATTCACTTTACAGAGCTGATCCAGTTGTGATTTGTTGGTTTTGAGCTTTAGTTATGCAGCAGAGCTTCCACAAACCTACCATGTTGTGGCTAACTTATCCTGAAGTCTTTCAGATGCGATACAAAAGGACCTTCATACTTGTAAAAGCTTCTTTGATGTAATGTGTGTGCAAGGGTGGAATAAGTTGCAAGTACATTCAGACTCAATGTCAAAACACTTTGTTTCAATTTGCAAATCACTAGGGCTGATTTGGGTAAACTTTCATGACAAGAGCTTGGAAACATTTCTGTAAAACGGTTCCAAAAGAGCATTAGTGTGTGACCTGAAACACAATTACAAAATGTTACCAAAGCTACTACAGGCAAAGATAAAAGTTTTAAAAATAAGCTGATCAGTTTTAATATTCCATTTTTTGTCAGCATGCAACTAAGACAATTCTAAGAGTATAGACAGACTTCTTGTCTTAAGAGTGAAAAGGAAAAAAAAAAAAACCAAAAACAAAAACCCAAAACCAACAAAACCCCACAAACCCAAACTGAATTAGGGCCTGACAAAGAGGAGAGGTGGGGAGAATAGGAGTGATGTATGCATTAAGGCACTTGGCACAGTACTTGCCACGTGCCACAAGGAACCATGTGTGCTATGCTGCCTGCCATAGTAGATGATGATGATGATGATTATTCTTTAGAAGAACCAAAGGTTTGAATGGAAACACTAAATTATGAAGACAGCCTTAAGGGATTAATTTATACTAGGAAAGAGGACAGTTCTAGATGGCCTATTCTGAAACATCAGCTTTGCCAAAGGCAAATAATGTTGCTGACAGGTGCTTTACTTTTACTTTGCAAACCCTGTGAGAGTTCAGGAGAGAGTCAAACCAGGAAGGATACAGGAGTGCAGGGATTGTCTGTGGCTTGTCTACCTCTCTTAGTAGTTAGTGAAGGGTTTATTCCCTTTGCGTTCAACGTGGAGGTCCCTGAATGTGTTGCTGTTGGAGGAGCTCGAAGAATATAACTGCTTCCTCTCGCTCTGAAGCACCGTGTTTCTTGTTTAAGGAAAACTCCTTTGTCTTGGTACCACAAAAGTTTTTGCAAGGCTCTTTCCGCACCGCAGTGCGGAGCTCAGCAAGGAAAGAGATGTCCAAGTCAGGTGGCTAGGGTCAAATCCTAGAGTTTTTCTATCCAGCTATACAAAAGGGCCAGAGAAACAATCCTCAGGGGTATTTCATTCATAGCCTTAATGAGTGTCCTGGTACGAGCAGGGAGGGGTCTGCATTCAACTTGGTGTGATTTCTGGTTTCCCATAGCACCTCATACCCACGCTCAGTGCACGGAGGAAAAACAAGCTTCCCTTCCACAGCATGAGTAAAAAAAGTGCATTTCTGTGGGATAGTAAGATTTGGGAAATGTTCTGAACGTGGTGTAGTATTTAAACGTACCACGTAGCACAACTGAAATGGAATATTATTGCCAATTAAAATTCTGAACTCTTATGTGGCTTCCACTAAAATCAGTGGGATTTGAGTTTCTAACTAAGATTAATCCAGGCAGACATCCTTAAATACATCATTGAAAACTAAGCCATGTCATGTAAGTGGGCATCCTTGGCTATGTTCTTTTATTCCATCATGCTATGATAAATGTTTATTATATGCTAAATACACTGTATTTCTCACAAAAACGTTCTTGAGGGAGATCAGGTTTGCGTTTTCGGACTAAGTGAATAATCTGGAGGAATAAGATTTTCTACCCAGTCAGTGGAACTCTGCAAATGTATAGATACTGCCTATACTGAGGAATAAGCACTTCTCTTCCCACTCCAAAAATCAATTGTTCACCTACAATAGGTAATGAATAGGCAAAAAGTGTTCTTCACTTGTCACGTGTACTGAGCCACTGCTTGCTTTCCTCGCATTTCTTTTCCCACTTGACAGGTTTTTCGCTCTGTCGGTTTTCTGTGTTCAAGGTAATATATTGCAAACACCATGAGGGTCACGATTTACTGATACCTCGAGCATACAGCTGCACCAAATACATTGGAGCTGGGTGTGCTCGGCTCAGTGGAGAGCCAGAGCCTTTCATCCACTCTCTTTGGAGCACTAAATAAAAAAATTGGGAGGGTTAGACAATTCAGTCCCATTGACAGTGGAATGGTCTCCAGAAGGGAAGAGGGAATGGTTAGCTGGGAGTTAAGACATAAAACCACAGCACTGGGAACAAAACTGGTGAGACCAGCATGATGATTATCATATACTTTCTAAGCTCTACTAAAAAGCAATATATATATAAAAATATATATANCCGAACTCAGGAAAAGCCAGGAAAGGTATGAAAACATCCCTTTACCTGGCTGTATCTATCATTGTCATGCTGATTGCGTCAGCACTGTCAAGTTGTTCCCAAAATCTTGGAAAACTTTGAAATAATTGTGAAGTAATGATAGCACTTCAAATTTCTTTTTTTCCTGCTGTCAAATAACCTGTCACAACAAAACTTCTGATTAATGCTAATATCAGCAGAGCTACCGCTTTGTGCAGGCCTAATTTTTTGCTTCTTTGCTCATAGCCACACAAGTAGAGCAGAAAATTTAGAAATCTTTGCGGATCTGTGGGTGACAATGACAAGGTAGACAGACTTGGGCTTCCTACTTTGGCATGTTTCCATACAAAAAATGTATCTTGACATGTTAATGTCAATCTTTTTGCTCCTTTCAGAAAAGAAGAAAGAATGGAAAGAAAAGAAAATATTGTACCATGATCTTTTTTATAAAGTACTATTTTTTTTTAACATACTTGACAGTGCCACTTTTAATAACAGCTTTCACCCGTAGTTCTGACCTCTCCGTAATTTTGTGGTGGTATATCTGCTTTTTGTGATTCTGCAATAACTCTTTTGGATTTGTTGGGTTTTTTTAATTATATGGCTTTATGGATAGTTGCAATAGTACGCTGAACAGTATGGCTGTTAACAGTGTTAAGTTTACTGTTTTACTAGAGAGAATACAAGCCAATGCAACAAGAACCATTTTAGCACTTGTATCAGCTTAGACTTGGCTGATACAAGTCTTGGCTTGTGGGAAACTTTTAGTAAAGTGCTGGATCTTACAAGGAATCTGATATTTTTAAGTGCATGTTCTGTGAATAAGCACCTGAGCAGCTAAAAATTCCTTAAGCAACAGATTGTGCCTGCGCAACATGTAAGTGGGGCTGTAACAGAGGCAGGCTGGTTGTGAGGCTTCGCGGTGTCGGTACGCAGCCGATCCTCAGCTTTGAACTGCCTGTTGCTTACGGCATGAGGAGGAAATGAAAACATTGCGTTATGCTTTGTTTCTGTGAATGCATCTCATTTTGCGACCTAACAACTGTATATTTTTTGCAGCGTTCAGTTACGTTCGCATGATTACATAGATTTAGCTGATATTTTATTTAAAATGGGTTCTTTATCTTCACGGAAAGTTGTCTTTCCTTTAAGGGTTCGTTTGTAGAAGTGCTATATTTCTCTATGCCTTTTAGATGGGTTTATTTTTCAGTGAAGTATAAGATATGAAATTAAGATTTCTGAGTAATCAAGGTTTTGCATTGGGCTCAACAGAAGAACATTCATTTGAAGATAGTTTCTTTCAGTAATTTATTTTTTCTCTCTTTCCATAATGAATAATTGATAACCACTTTACAGGAGCAATTAGTCATTCCAAAGGTTCGAGTATAAAAGGTAATAGCCTATCTGCAATAACAGCAGCATTTGCCTTAATAATGGGAAAAATCCCAAAGTGCATATGTGAATCAGTAACACCTGTGTTGTGTGATGCTATTATCTATAACTGCTGAAGTGTATTTGTGTCTCTTTTGTCTCTTTTACTAATCGGTGCAATTGAACTTTTATTGAAGTGTAGCGTTATTTCAAATGGCAAGTAAAGTCCTATTAGTTCCTTAGAAACCAGCTTTAACTGTCAACAAGAAGCCTTTGTATGGTAGAGAGGGAAGTCAGGAGGAAAGAGGAAACTATCTACCTTCGAAATTCTTGTGGGGCATGATTTCCTTAATAATATGCTTTAATTATTCAGCTTCAGTCATGCTTTTCAGATACCTTTTGGAGAATATTATAGCCTTTCTAAGGTAGAGCTGCAGTTGTTGGCTCCCTGAACTGGGAGTCTACTCACTCCAGCATGGCAAAAAATACCACAGTAACCTTGTATGTGCAGATACAGAGTGAGAATAACGCAGAAAAAAATCCCTCTTTACACATGTTTTCCTAACATCAGTGTCTTAATAGCATCTCGTAAAAATTTTTATCTGGACTTTGCTGCATTTGTACATCTGTCTGCATTTTTCCTGTGTCTGTTTATCTGAAATATGTGGAATGTCAGTGGCTGATTTACTATACAAATGGGAGGTTTTCATGTAGTCTGAGAGTCTTTCCTAATCTCCAACTCTGCCACCAGCTCAGATTTTGGGTCAGGAATGTGCAGAGAGTATTACAAACTTGACTGAGTATCAGAGCTGTGACCAAGTCTTGCACTGATTGAAGGAAAAGATGAGCAGTGCAGTTGTATTTGTAATCACATAGATTAAACAAACCTTAAAAGGGCACTGTAAAATAACTTGAGCAGTTAAAACGACAACTGTTGTTACACTCTCCTCTTCATCAAGCAAGCTCAACTACCTCTCTGTAAGTCTGTATAAATACTGCTGCATTATTTACCAAGAGCAGTGGAGACATGAGATAAAAATAATTCTGAAGAAAAATTTTTTAAAGGAGACGTAGCCAAAGTTCCCTTTGTTCAAGAAGGATGGCTTTTCAGAAAGGATTACTTTGTGGAAAAACAACAGCACAAAAAACTTAAACGTTGCATAAACTTTGTTTTTTCTTTACAGTCATTGAGCTATAGGGATCTGCTTCAATCATGTAGGGTGAACCACAGTTTCAAAACTCCAGGAAAGTACCTCTACACAAGTAACTACAATGATGTGATGAGTAGCCTATATTATTTCAGCTGCAACTAAAAGCCTAGCTTGCAGTTACCAGAAGGCAAAGTTCCCCAAACAGACAAAAAATAAACCATATTTAGTAAAATCAACCAAACAAGTACTCAAGACCATTGAATATCAGGATTTTTTTATTTCTTTAATTTAATCAGTGTCAGTTCTTCTAGATCCCTGAATTTAGCTGCATTACTTTTCCAGATTATGTCTAATTTTCATTTTAAAATGAAAATTTCATTGAAGTTAAATTTTCATAATACACATACAAGAATATATATGGAAAAGTCAGCCATATTAATCTGCGTATATTTGTGTCCATCGTAGATGAAACAGGTATTTAAAGTTTTTATTTCATTTATCATTAATTTCTGAAATTAACTGTACTATTGTAGTACCTTGGTCACAGTGCAGTTAAGACTGAGGTGATGTTCAAAATGCTTGTGCTACTAATGTGTTATGTTCAGGTCACAAAACTTCTGTGTAAAATAAATGTTTCCTCTGTACTCTGTAGGGTATAACCATCAGCGTATCTGTGAAGGCCAAAGGCAGAAGTCTCCTGAATTCTACAGCAGAACAGCATCCGAATCAAATGTGTATTTGAATAGTTTCCACTACCCAGATCGTAGTTACAAGGACCATGCCTTTGATACATTAAGCTTAGACAGTTCTGACAGTATGGAGACAAGCATATCAGCATGCTCACCAGATAACATTTCCAGGTAAATCATTTTTCTTTTTGATGTTGTAATAGCCATAGGGTTATAATGGAAAAAGAGAATATGTACATGATGATGCTATGGTAATGTGAATGCTGGTGACTGGTTAAGAAAATATAAGATCATTAGATAGGCATAATATTTAGTGTTTGTGTAGCCCTTCATAATCAGGTTTAACTATCATCTCACCTGTCTGTTTATTTAAAGATGGAAAATAAAAATATGGAGGCTAAGTGGTAATTTTGAAGGCCACAGAGAAATCAGTGTCAATCCTGAACTAAAATGAAGAAGTTGTCCATGCTCTTTTCAGAGTGAGCAATACCCGAGCTTCCTTCCCTGGTCACTCCAGGGATGGAATTTCCTGTGATAGGAAATTTCTCGAAGACATCTGCCGGCGATGAAGTACACCAGCATGTTAGCTTATTAGCCCCTTATGCCAAAACACTTAGGGCTCCTCCGGCAGTCCTTTTAGCCCTTTCTCTTTTCTGGGTCAGTAAAAACAAAGAGATGACACTGAAAGGCTTAGAGCCCTCGGCTGCTTTTCTCATCCTCAGAGGCTGTCAGCTCAGATGCCACTCCTCAGGTAAAAGAAACATCAATGGTCTGCATTAGAAGAAAAGTCCAGCTGTGTTTCAAAATTGTGTGCAGTTTTCTTCTGACAATCTGGTTTTAATAATAGTGCTTTCATTTCTGCTCGCAGTCCTGCCCCAGCAGTCTCACAAGCAGAACTGGAGGCTGATAATTAAGTACAATGTTGTCACAAGATTAAGAATCCCTTGTGAACACAAGGACAGCTTTTTTGGCTAGCATGTTCTGTTTTATTCAGCATCTGTTTCCTGTACCAGGGTATCAGCCCACAGATTTCCCCTTGTAGTCTTTATCACTGCAATGTTAAGGGTTTCAGAAAATACCAGTGCACTCATTCTGCTGGCGGCTGGTTTGGGTTTTTTTGTTTGGTTGTTTGGTTTTGGTGTTTTTTTAAAGTAAAAACATTAGGACTCAGGTTTTAAGGATTTCTGGTTTAAGTAGATATGCAGTCGGCAAGTTTCTGGTAGCTGGAGACAGGCTGGGGATTAACTCTATCTCTGCGGTGATCTAACATGGCAGTGGTATGAAATCTGTCTCTCGGACTTGCTGCTCTGACCATTTTGAAGGAAGATGGCACGTGTCTGAGCTACCTCAGAGCCGTCTCGTTAGTGGAATCTCCAGCCCAGGACAGGGGAGCCCCAATGGCTGTTGAATTTCACTGGTGCTGTTTGCCCTTCTGCCTTCCTCCGGCTCTTCTGCAGCTTCCAGCCAATGCCAGAAGGAGAAAAAAAAAACAAACCAAACACACACACAAAATTAAAAAAAAACACCAAAAAATCAAATCAATCAAAACCCAGAAAAGTACCCATTTCAATAGTTCTTTCAGTTTCTCACAAGGCAAACTTGGGTAAGGGAAGAAAAGAGCACGGGCTGATTGTATTGGAGAAAAGAAACAAAAGAAAAAAGGACAGGCAAAGGTGATAGCTGTGTTGTGCTGGGCCTGGATCTAGCACTCTTTGTGATTTCCCTTGTTTCTTTGGCTTGTTGGCTACTTTAACTGACACTACTCTGTCACCGATTGGCCTTTCTGCATACCTCTTAATCCTCTTTCTTTTTATTGAGCATTTTTTGATGATGAGCTCAGTAAGACACAAACCAGAGACAGTCTACAGCCAGAAAGACTGGTATATGCAAATGGCTACTAATGCCAGCTCTGAGGATCGGTAGTGTGTTCTGTTAGGATGCTGTAACCACCTCCATCCATATTCTGTTATCTGGGAGAAGATGGCAGATCACAAGGCACTGACAAGATGCATTTTTAGGCACTTGAATCTGTATTTTTCACAATTTTGCGTGGGAAATGTATACATTGAGAACGTACCATATACTTTATACATCATTTTTTGTTAGTGCTTACTGTACTGAATTGCATCAGAACAGTATCGACTCCATTCTTAAACTGTCTAATGTTGGACTGTAAAATATGTCTGGAAATACCAAGTATTCTTTTAAATAACTGTTATTTTTTTTGTGCAGTGCTAGCACTTCAAATGTTGCAAGAATAGAAGAGATGGAGAGACTTCTGAAACAAGCGCATGCTGAAAAGACTAGGCTGCTTGAGTCCAGGGTAAGCATAGTTTTAGGAGTAAAACTAAGAGTGTGTTAGATAATATCCTAAATGCAACATTGGACCCTAAATAGTTTACACCTAAGACAGGTAAAAAATTACCTCTCCCCCCTTAGTTTGGTCTGGTTTCACCCTCATACTACATCTTAGAACCCATATTGCAGTAGCTCCTATCTCAATGGGTGAGTTGATGGCCAAATCCCATCAGAAGCTAGGTCAGCATTGCTCCTACACCTGCTAGGAGAGCTGCTTAAGAAGCATCAGCTCATTTCTAGAGTGGTAATATTTGCAATGCTGTTCCAATTCTTGGTCCACTTTGCTGGATCTACATTTCTGCCTACTTAAGAGGCAAAAAGGGATTTAGTCCTAGCTTAGAAATTACATTACCAACTACAGTTTCACATATAATTGAAGTTCTGCATATGCTGTGGTATTTAGGAACGGGAGATGGAAGCTAAAAAACGAGCTCTGGAAGAAGAGAAGCGCCGCAGAGAGCAACTGGAGAAAAGACTGGAAGAAGAAACTAGCCAGAGGCAAAAATTAATTGAAAAAGAAGTCAAAATACGTGAGAAACAAAGAGCACAGGTGAGATATGTTGACATGAAATGGTTTTTACGTGCAAGACTTCCCCTTGATATACAGAAGGGACTAAGTGTATTTCTGCCAATGGTAAACAGAACTGCTTTCAGTTGACTAGATGGATTTAGTATTTCAGAGGTGTAACTGTGCTGCAAAAGTATGTTTGGGCTCTTGGAGCCTTAGATAGATGTCAGAGTATTCATTTATAGTTAAATAATAGCATAGACATGTATTTTATATCTTAAGTATAAATATTAATCCTATAAGGTTTGTTACTGAGTATGGGCAAAGCAGAATTTTTTAGCCTGAATAAACAGAAATTCAAGTGTGTTAATTTTAAAATCTATTGGTGGAGTTTTTTTTCTTTCTTTTAATACATAAAATATCTTGTAATGTGAATTGTCACTTCCAAATATTTGACTGAAAAAAAAGAAAACAGATAAAGAAGCTTTTCTAGCTCTGCAGCTACTGTAGAGAAGAAATAGTATTTTTTTGAATGTTATGGGGACTATATAACATGAGAAGCATTATTTGATTAAAACAGTGTTACCTACTACATCTTCCTGCTTCTTGCTTCTTGTTAGGATTTAGAGGCATCTTGCGCTTTCTTTAGGCTTAGAGGTCTTACCTATTTGTTTATTCCACCATAAATAATAATATCTACATGGTACAGAAACTAGACTAGGCAGTCATTTTATCGTTAGTATAGTATAGGAAGAAAATGTCTCCATCTCAATTTATGTATCTGAGTACAAAAGATTCCACATCATATTTGAATATCTTTCTGCTTTTATCTGTGCTACCTTTGCTAAATCTTTGTTTCATGAGTTACTATTATATTTTTTTTTATCAACGTTCCTACATAACTTGCCTTTCTAATTGATAACACTAAATCAGAACAATAGGACAACCCCAGAGGAACTTTAAGCTGTTTCTGGTTAAATATATACATTCCTTCATTTTTATACAATATGTAGTTATCAAATGTTACATTTTAGGTGTACTTTACTTGAATGCCTTCTTTTTTTTCTAAGAAATTTTAATGTCAAATCAAGTATGGCATAAACAACAATGTAATACTTATATCCTTATCCCAGATTGGAGTGTCCATGTGTTGTAATAGAATGCCCTATCAGTTACTGCTAATTAGCAGACTAGGGAGAGAGGCTGAAGACTGAATTGGCAGGAAAACAAAATGTATCTGTTAAAAATAATAACAATTTTTTTAACAACTCTTTTCTTTCCTTTGTACAGTGAAACTAATTTTTTTTTTCAGCACTCCCTGACACTTAGAAACATAAACTAGGGGAAAGAACCCCAACTTTGTACTTGCCAAAGCTGGTGCCAGCTTGTATCATACAGGACTGCATAATTTTAGAAGGGTGCTAAAAGTCCTTGCAGGCAACACAGCTCCCATGGTGCTAAGAGGTTCTTGAGAATGCCATGAGGGAGAGTCCCTTCAATTTGTGACTCTCAGTGGGACTTAACAGGCTAACTTTAGGCAAGGAGCAGGGGCAGATTAGGTTCTCCAGGTCACTCACTTCTCTGGAGTCAGAGGGGGAAAGAGAGAGAGTGGGAGGTGCTCCTTTCACAGGTCATTCGAAGCACCGAAATTCAGCTTCTGTTCTGAATCACGCTGTGATGGAGCCTCTGTCTGCCTTGACTGCAGCAGGAGCCTTGGGAGACTCATCTGCGTGTAAAATATGTGTGTGTGTGCCTAGACCCTTCAGGCACAGAAAACAGACATATTCCCTCAGCTGGCAGAGGTCCCAAATCACTACCTCCTCCTGCTTGGTCTCCCAACTGACACTATCTGGGCTTGATGCAGAGTCTTGAATGAGGCACCGTTTCCTGTGCTGCTTTGCTGTCTCTTGCACTTCAGCCCTCTATGCTGTATTGCTGCTAGTGAACTAGATACCGCATTTCATTCATTCACAAGAAAATAATTCTACTTTGTTTACAGCAATCTTTGTGAAACTAACTAGGGATTACAGTGCACTCATTATTAGTTTTTCCTGTAATAGCATGCTCCTCTTATTTATAGGACACTTTGCATGGAAATACCTATAGCAGTAAAATATTAATGAGTGAGATATGTGTAGTGAGCATCTAGCCCAGAGAAATAAAGGGTTTGCTTAACATCATGCAAATGAAATTCATACAGTTCATCTAAAGCAGCAACACACCTTTGCATTTCATTAATGTTTTAATTCTAAAACAACCTTTCTATGCGGTGGCCTCTGTTTTACCAACTTATCAACTGATGATTTCAAGAAACTCTTATGCTCTAATCTTGCTTTTATAAAGTTATCCAATACTTTGTAACGTTACAAATTTTAAGAATTCTTTTACAGAAAATTAGGGCTGCAGCAAAAGTGCTTTATTTTTCTTACATTCATTCTTAGAATCTATGGGCAGTTTTCAATTACATCCTTGCAGCAGAAAGAGTGACGGAGAAGTTAAGACTTCTGTTAAAAACAATATGATTTTCTTTTCTTTTCTGTAGGCCCGTCCATTGACTCGCTATTTGCCCATTAGAAAGGAAGACTTTGACCTACGAAGTCACATCGAAACAGCCGGTCACAACATAGAGACCTGTTACCACGTCTCCCTCACAGAGAAGACCTGCCGAGGCTTTCTGATTAAAATGGGAGGAAAAATTAAAACATGGAAAAAACGATGGTTTGTTTTTGACAGAAACAAGAGAACTTTTTCTTATTATGCAGGTAGGTTGCAGGATAACTATTAGGCTACACCTGCCCCTCTATTTTCCTATCAACCTCAGCTGAGTTATGAACACGTAGGGAGTCCTGAGTAAAATTTACATTTCCATTTCATTGGGTGTTTTACACACACACACCCCTCATGCAATCCCTTCCTTGCAGTGTTTAATTCTAATGCCACGTAAGACAGAAATGAGCATAACAGACAAAGGAGAGATGTGGATAGGCAACAGGAAAAAATGGAAGATCGTCAGGTTCCTAGTACACAGAATAATGGCTCGACATAATTTATGTTAAAATATTTTATACTTCCCACAATGACAGAATGATTTATTGTACCTTTTGTACAAGAGTATAATTTATGATACTTACCATGAAAATTAAATGGAATGCTTCTGCAGTCCCATTGCTGAAAAGTCTTTCAGGAAATTAAATATACAGGAGTAGACTTTTTGAGTCCGCCATATTTTGAGAGGCTAAGGAATTTCAAATGAACAACATGCAAAACTCTAAAGAGGTTTATGTAGACTAAGTTGTGTTATATGGTATCTGGTGCCATTATAAGCATTATGTTAATTTGTTATCTTGGAATTTAAGAAAGTGTACGTCTCTCAGATTGCTGTGCAAATCTACACAGGGTTTGACTTTGAAGTTTCAAAGGAAGCCAGAAAAATGACTTTGTTCTGAATATTTATTGTTAGGAGAAGCCAGACGGGCATAAGTAGGATGGTCATTGCTAAGAAGCAGGAGAAAGCATCGAGTACAAAACCCAGCCAAACAGTTCCATTTCCTTTTATGAAATTACTGCTTTCTAGCAACTCATAAGGAACCTAAAATTGATGGTAGAGTTAAGCATTGCTCAGTCCATCTTTTTTAAAATATGTATTTGAATTCATTACATTCATTCAGTACATACTCACTGAATATTTCTTACTAGTTTGCAGTAATACTATGAAGAATGTGACACACATTTTTTTATTTTTGTTCTTAACATCTGGTTTATTTGTTAGCAAGGGTTCTAACATACAGTAGTGTTCCCATCTGGTACTGATTTTTGTTTATTTTTTTAAGTAGTTATGTTAATAGTTAACAGTTTTGGTTTTGAGTGCAATACAGTTGCTATAATGCAATTTCAATTACCAAAGAAAACTTTTCATAATGTCTCAAGGACTCCAGCCAACAAACATAGTTTCATGAGAATTCTGTACCAGCTGCACAAAAATGCATCTGCTTGTACAAGTGAGACTCTGTCTAGAAATTTAAATGTATAGTAGACTTCCAAAATAAATATTGATGCTGTAAAGTCAGAGTAATTGACCTCTAAGTGAATATACTGGTATCTTGTTTCAGTTCTGCAAGCTTACTGAACAAAGAACTTACCCTAAAGTCTGACAATTTAGTGCAGCGACTAAAGCATCTGCACTTTTCTGACCTGAAGCATGGAGGGAACTCTACAAAAGACTGTTGTAATGGGATCTTGTAGGTACCTGAAATGCTCTTGTAACCAAGACCCCAGCTGGGGCTTGAAAGCAGAGTGGATCACTGTTTGCTTTGTACTGCATAGACAGTATACTTTGTTGTATAGTATTGTATTTAGCTTAGTATAGCGTATGCTATAATGTAGTAATCTTATACCTCAGTACTTCTACTGGTTCCCTGGGGGCTGGCAGGGAGATTCCCAACACTGTATCATTTGGTCTCTGGGATTTCTTTTTGCCCTCATATGAAGCTTTAGAAACTGCCTGCAGCTACCGATAGGATGTAAGCTGAGTTCATGAGTGTTCAAAATGACAGCAGAATATCTCCTGGGACTGATAAAAATGTTCTGCATGACTGTTCAGTGTTAAGGTGATACTAACTTGTGGTCAGAAGGCATTACATTTCCCAAATATGAGAGTACTGGGAGTGGGAGTAAATTTACCCTTTAGTGTCCCATGCAGTTGTGGTGCTTATTAACACCCTCTGGGATTATTTTACAGTTTCTCCTCTGTTGCAGGAAAACAGATGCCTATCTGCCCTGTTCCTTTTTCTTGTGAAACATAGTTGTGACAGTTAAGATGTTAAGTTCACAGTCTGTATCCTCCTTGCCCCAGTGATTCACTAGCTCATGCTGGGACAGAAGGCAGTGTCAGAAGATACCTAAATAGTTTAGAATTGACTCCCTGCAAGCGTCTGCTTCTTTCCATTGCTTTTAAAGGGAGATTAAGTCAGCTGGGTCTCTGTCGTAGATACCAAAACTGCAGTAAGAAGACTCCCACCCTGTATTTCAGCTTTGCTGCAGTGGGGCATTGGTACCAGAAACACAGTGCTGCTGGATAACAACCTACTCCTTGTTAGCAGCCTTCCCGGAGTAATTATCCATTTGGGCATTCTTACCTCCTGCACTCTGAAGCAAAAGAGGGGGGAGGAGGTTCCTTTTGCAACAGGGGCAAACTGGGTCTAATTAATTTGGCTTTTACCTTGAGTGTCAGAGTAGGAGAGTGCAAACAGAAAATTATGATGCTGCAGCTGGTGCCCAGGAACTTTTAATCTCCTGTAAACTTTTCCATGTGTCAGAGCTCATAGGAACTTGCCTACAACCTGCTGATCTCACATTTGAATAATAAATATTAGCTTGAAACAGCAGGAGATTATTATAAATGGGAAGAAGCATTTTTTTAATTAGTACAAGCACAAATGATGTTCTTTTGCTATCAAATTTTATTTCAGATTTGCTTATCATAGGTTTTCCTTTGAAGGAAACTGTAGGTCTTAGCCTGCAAGCTACATGAAGTCTGGCTGGCTTTCATGGAATTGGGAGATTGGAAGTAACTCAAGAGACATCCGTCCTTCTGTTGGCTAACACCAGCCGTAACGTTTAGACACTTCAGTGAAGGGAGTGACTTGCAAATAGATGAGGAAATTGCAAAAGCTTGATTTCCTTGGAAAGCAGGTGGAAAAGATTAAAGTAGGAAATGCATCTCACAACAAAACTGACTGACCAGTAAGAAAAGTTGAAAGTTTCTCTGGGATTTCACAAGCAGAAGTGTTAATCCAGTTACTTATCAGCTGAACATATATGGAAATGCAAATTAAGCTTTTGTTTCTTGAAGTAGCGTTCACTTCAGTTCTCAGAAGTAATTGTCTCTTTTCCATTTTAGACAAACATGAAACTAAATTAAAAGGTGTAATATATTTTCAAGCTATTGAAGAAGTCTATTATGATCATCTAAAGAATGCATATAAGGTAAATTTTATTATTGCTGTTTTGACTGAGTATAATTTGGCAGTACCCAAACTATGGTAGGTGCTGTAAAGTCAAAGGGAAAGCTGAAATTGTTCAAACAAACAAAAAACCCTGGAGTGGAGGAAAAGGAAGATGACACCAGATCAGTGATTAGCACTGTTGTTTTTTTTTTGTTTTGTTTTGTTTTTTTAAAACTGATGAAAGCAGAGATACGAGAGTGTCTGCCTGCCAAGTGATGGTCCCACATGGGATTTGCTGTGAGGAATTCCTTAGTCCAGTGGCGAGACCACTGAAATTAGTGGCTTTGGCAAATCAAGGGATGACTATGCATCTGTCACAGGGAGGGAACTGGTGCCTGCAGCTCATGGCACCCCCTGCATCTCATCTGTAATTTACATGAGCTGTAACCAAGCTGAATGTGTCCTTGGCAGGTGGATTTGTGAAAGCCAAGGTGGTATTGACTACTGGAGAGAGTGGGGGAGTTAGTTCTTTGGACATGAAACAACAATTTGGAGCCAAGTACTACTGTGTAATAGTGTAGTGGAAATATGTCATTAAAAAGTGTTTATGCTGGATGCAAAACATTTTAAACGCGTCTCTGCTTCCAGTGCTGCAGTGTAGGATGCAGCGCTACAGCACTTTGCATTTTATCTTTCTCCTTAACCCTATTGTAAATCTCTTATCGTAAGTAATTTTACTTCCGGTGCCAATAAATGTCTTTGATTTCACTCTCTTGCTATCCTTTTTTCTGTTTTATTGTAGAGTCCCAACCCGTTGCTCACTTTCAGTGTTAAGACACATGACCGGATATACTATATGGTTGCTCCTTCACCAGAAGCCATGAGGATATGGATGGATGTTATTGTTACAGGCGCGGAAGGCTACACCCACTTCATGTTATAATAAGAGGGAGCAATAGGGCATACTGCAATAACGTCACGTGTGAAGTTAGCCATATGTAGTGAAATCTGAAAAGCCAGCGAATACTCTGAAATATCCTCCTTATGATGTGCACCCGAAACCTCAGAATTGAGATGGTTTTACAAATGCATTGAAAAGGGGGCCTTGTTACTTGTTTTAGTTGATCTGTATAGGAATGAAAAGCAAAAGCTGTTGAGAGAATTGTAGTGCTCCAAAATGGATAATTGGGCAATTTAAATTACAGCATCTTGATTCAGTGATGATTTTCTACAAATTCTCTTATACAGGGAATGTCTTCATGAACTCATACTAAACAGTTTACAAAGATGTGTGTTCTCATCAGTATGCAAAAATTCTAGTAATGGAACAAAAAGGTGTAATAAGCATATATTTTAATATGCAGCATTTGACATTTATAGATGATTAGGTGACTTTTTAAAACTTTTAGTCAAGTATTTTATAAAAATGTAAACAAGAAAGCAACCCTAAGGTACACACAGGTCCTGCCTTAGTAGTTAAATATCACAACAGAGCCAAAGAGTTATACGATTCCCTTATAATAACGTTTTCAAATTATTAGTTGTACCTAACTTTCTGTAAGGGGACAGTGCCAAAACTCTTAATGACTTTTAATGTAACTAGATTGTTACAATACTCAGTGTGTTCAAATACCCAGTGACACTGGCTGTATGTTTAAAGTCTGCATCTATGGAGCTCGACAAAAAAAAGAGGACAGCTTTATAAAGATGCAATTTTCCACAAGGATATGAAATGGAAACACATGTATTGACTTCCTCATAAGGAGGGGTTTTTTTAATCTTCCCGGTTGAATAGAATGAGCTGATTCTAGACCCTACAGCAATTTTCTTTTATGTAGTAAGGTCCCAGAGTAGTTCTAACTTTACTATGTGCCAAGTGAACACTCTACAGAAACCTCTCAAACATTGGTCCTCTTGAAGCCAGCATCAAAATCTCTATTTATCTAAATTCTTTGGAGCCAAGTTTTCAGCCCTGGAGAGTTTTTTTTAAAATGCGTATCTTCACAGAATAATGCTGTCAAATAGAATAAAAAGAGAGGCAAGTTCTAAGAGTTTACACTAAGCAGTGTATGAATAAAAAACCTTTGAAAACTTCAAGTATCAGATTCCTAAAACAACAAAAATACTGAGGGTGCAGCAGTTTCCCATTTTAAAATCACTTCTAAGTCTTTGAGTAATATTGCAAAAACATAAATTATTTAATTGAACTGAACTTCAAGAAAGTCTCTTATAATATGACTTGAAAGAGGTTCTATTTCAGTAATCAAAACTTATGTGCTATGTGGTTTGTGTAATAGCAGAAAGAACATTAGTCTTTTTTGTTCTTGATGGAAAGTTAATGGCTTTTGATGGAACAAACAAAAAACTGAAAGCAGAATAGAAGTATGCTGGCAGATTATTTTTGTTATACTTTTAAACCTTGTATCTGTAATGAACGGGTTGAATTTTTTGTGGTATACACAGGTGATATGGTTGCTCAAGCATGATGAACATCAGTTTCTACTCCAATCATGAAAGAAGGGACAGGTATCACAAGATAATTGTTATCATCTGTGCAGATCACAGCTTGTAATCTAATGATTTAAAACACTATCAGAAATAAATTGCTTTGGTTTATATAATTATTATTTTTTCCCTGATGTATCTTGATTTTACTTCTAAGTATGGTTATAAAGGTTTTCTAATAATGATTTTTGTATCCTGCATGATGCAATGAAGGCATTTCAATAAACATTTTTAAAAATACACTTGTTTTAAATATTCATTTGCTGCTTCATCTTAAGACATTTCTGCTTGTCTTTTAAATGATGTTGTATACGCTTGTGCACGCAATTTGTATTTCTTAGTAATGCTTAATCTAACCATTGCACGTGTTTACCCATAAAAGAGCTATGGAAAATAATCTCTCAGATGGCAGTGAAATTAGGACTGTAGTCTGTTTACTGTCTGTACGTAATAGAATAAGTTTCTCATTTTTTTTATCACCAGCCTTGGATATACACAAATTTTTGTTTAACTGCAAAACAGAAATTGCTGGTTTTAAAGGTTTCCCAGTTTTCCTGGTATTTGACTTAGACATGACTGGAATTGCAGGAAGCATTAGCTCATTGTAGAAGCCCATGCTGTTTTACGACTTTTTCACTAAGTTTCCCATCGCCATCACAAAGCGTGGCGGGTTCTGTAGTAGTGGGCATCAAGACAACATAAGCAAAGCCTGGCGGTGGGCGCCATCTTGTCCGATCGGTCTACCCGCCCCCGCCTGCCCTGAAGCACCTCGGGCAATTGCAAACCCCGTAGGACGTGTCTCAAAATCCTCAGCCGCTGCATTGCTTACCTACAGCTGCTGACAGGGGCTGGGCTGGCACGTGCCTGGGGAAACACGTTTGCAGGCAGTGACCTCTCTCAGCGCCGCTTTCTTCCTTTCTGCAAAAGGGGCAGCGCATGAAGAGCCTGGGGAAGAGAAGGCTCCAGGGAGACCGTACAGCACCTTCCAGTACCTAAGGGGGCCTACAGGAAAGCTGAGGAGGGATGGATTACAAGGGCAAGGAGTGACAGGACGAGGGGTGATGGGTTTAAGCTGAAGGAGGGCAGATTTAGATGAGATATTAGGAAGAAATTCTTTGCTATGGGGGCGGTGAGGCACTGGCACAGGTTGCCCAGAGAAGCTGTGGCTGCCCCCTCCCTGGCAGTGTTCAAGGCCAGGTTGGATGGGGCTTTGGGCACCCTGGTCTAGTGGAGGGTGTCCCTGCCCATGGCAGGGGGTTGGAACTAGGTGGTCTTTGAGGTCCCTTCCAACCCAAACCGTTCTGTGCTCTTCTGGAAAGAAAACCTCCTTTTGGCTACCATGTCTGTGCAAAGAAGGCCAAGTAGAGGAGGCTCTCCTCTCCAGAATACACACGCACCTAGGGCAATGCTCACTAAGTGTTCTTATGGACAGAACTGCTTTCTACCTCACAAAGAAGCATACGGCATTAACTAAACAGACCAAAGCCAGCCTGCAGCACGCGCAACGGCGCATGCGCGGCGCTATCCTCTGACCGCCGGGTCAGGCGTACGGCGGCGCTAAGACAGCCCGGAGACACGGGGCGCCGCGCCGCGCACGCGCGTGGCTCTCGCTCCGCTGGTGGCGCCTGCGCAGTGAGGCGCCTGCCCGCCGCCAGGAGCGTGCGCAGTGTGGGGCACGGTCATGGCGGCGGCGGGCGCGCTGCCGCGTTTGGTGCGGGGCGGCGGCCGTGCCTCGGCCTTGGTGATATTGCTGTCGCCGCTGAGGGCGGCCCTGGGGCTCCCGGGTAAGGGAAGGGCCTCAGGGCACCTCTGCTAGCACTCCGGCGCTGCTTCTCCGCCGCCGGCCTAGGAGCCCGGGGGAGCCGGGGGTGTCAGTCAGGGCAGAGGATGCGTGTCCGTGGCGGGTGGGCGGGGGCGTGCGCCATGTGCACTGGCCGCGGGGAGGTGTGTTTGCTCTCGGCAGGGCCTGAGGCGGGCAGCAGGAGGTGACACCCCGTCCTACGTTTCAGCGCCGTGTCTCGACCGGGAACGGCCAGGCGCGTACCTCGGCCTGCGGCCGTTAAACTTGGCTCCTCTCCGAGGGAAGGGGCTTCTGACGGGCTTTTCCTCCCCTGCCGAGCCTGGGGAGGGGGGGAGAGGTGTCGGTACTGCGCAATATGCGTGCTAGGCTACAGAGACACGCGTGTTTAGTTCGCTCTAAGCTCCTCCTGCTGCTTTCTGAGGAGCTGGAAATAGGAGGAAGCGGGCCAGTTCCCTTGTGCTTGTATGTGAAACGTCCCTACGTGTGAGGCTAAGCCAGGCACCTGAAAAGCTTTTCTGGCATCTGCTTTTCAGTGAGGTGATCCTCAGCCCAAACACACAGTGTCGCTTCCTGATGTTTCAGATTCAGTGGTTGTCTGACTTACCGACTTTATTCATTGCCTTAAATACGACAGACAACTGCTCCTCTTGTTGAGGTAATGAACCTCATCTGAGGATGCTCAAGGAAGAAGTGAGTAAAACTTACTTGCCACCAGCGGTGCACATTTTGTATCTACATAAAAACATGAATACAGTGGCATCTTGTTGATGGGGTTTTTTGTCTTTCTGTCTTGTAATAGCGTGATCAGAATAGCTGGAGTGTGCTGTTAGGGCTAACCAGCAGTTCCCTGGTGGTCTTCTTATTCCTGTAGTGTAGGCAATTGCATGAAACGAAGTGTGGACAGCGTTGAGTCCATTATCTACCAGAGCTGCATTAATCTGCTACTGCTCTTGGCAGTGGGTAGGTCACAGTGCTGGAGCATTCCCAAGGTTATTCGGAGGATTTCTTTGGCTTTGACATGTAGTACTGGTCTCAATCATAGTTTCTGCTGGTCTAACACACTTTGCAGTGTTTCTAATATGAAGAGTGTTCCATAGCATCAGGCAAAGGTCCTGTGGTATTCCTGTAGCTAGGTCCTGCTGTCTTTAACATGCTTTTATAAATACTAAGTACCACCCTGCACTTTTCAGAAGTGTTTTCCTGCTCGTACCAAGGTCCTTCACTGAAATCAGGAGGAGAAATGGCTGGGTAGCTCTTCAGTTACTGATGTTTTTGTCTAAAAGGAAGTCAGCGTGACTCCAGCGAGCCTTGCTTTTGGATTGGCTGGAGTGGTTGCTTTAGGGTTTTTGCATTATTCAGGTTAGGATTGCTGCTGGTGCACTTACAGTTACTTGTTAAATGTGAAATACTAGTTTACGGAAAAGCGTAGATGGCAGTTGTGTCTTGTAGCTGCAGTTTAAACCCTGCCCAGTGTCAAAACAGTTTGAGGGTGCCTTCAGAGTGCTGCAGGATGGAAAACCAATGATTTCAGAGATGGTTATCAGGGCTTAAGGGGGAGAAAAGTACTCCTAATTCTGTTTTCTATCAAATTTAGCACTTCTTGGTGTATCTCCTCTGTTACTGACAGGTGAAGAAGTGACTGGCTTACTGATGGAGACACACACACAAACCAAAAGCCATAGCATGGATGCATCTGAATAAATATACCTTTACTGTGGCATTCATTCCCCTTCATAATAATTGATGCATCAGTAGGATAAAGAACGGTCTCGTTGTTTCAGGAAAGATTTAATGGTTTGAATCTATAGTTCAAATGGTGTAATTTCGGTTAGACAGTAGGAAAGCACTGAATACTAGCTGTATCCTCTGTCTTTTATGTATCCACATTTACTCATGCACATGAGAGTTTAAAACCAAACAAACACCCTTGAATGTAATCCCTCTGATAGTACGAAAACAGAATTCAAAGCTGCAGAACAGTTAAGTGGTGTGATACTGCCACATCCTGTTTTTGCAGTACTTGTCCAATTATTATGCCATTAGGAAGCCCCGATATATCATTTGCGGGTGCATAGTTTTTGTACTCTGCTGTTGAAGAACTGGTCATCCTCTTATGTAAGAATTAAGAGTATCAAAGTCTCAGAATTCTGGACCAAGATTTCAGTCTAACAACTTGCTGAGTAGATTAAGTCTTCATAACATCTCTCTATAAATCACTTGCCCTCACCCACAGTAGAGGTACAATTGACTTCTAAACTTAGATTAAATACTGTAGCAGCTGTTGAGATTCAGTATAGTTATTCATTAGTTAGCATTTCCTTTGTTAATCTTTTCTCCTTGTTTGAAACCAACTCAATTTTTTTTTGATGGTTATTAATGTGAATAGCAGAGTCCAACCTAGCATTTGCTTTCCAAATGTGTCTGGTTTGTTATCTTGAACTGAAACAAAACAAAGTATTTTTAAGTTTCTGATGATAAGAAAACTGCTCTTTTATGTAATATGTTGCAGATCACTTTGACAGAAGTTGTACTAAATGATCTTTCATTTTTTTTAAATATTTGCAAAATATTTAGGTTTGCAAAGTCCTATTTCATTCTGTATAAACATAGAACAATCTGAGTACTGGAATAATGTAACCTCTCCAGCAAAAGTACACCAAACCATGTAATAGGGATATCTGTACCTCTTTTGGGGTTGCATAAGAAGATCCTAGCTCTACAGTGGTCAACCCTGTATCTTCTTATGGGATGTGTTTAATGTATTGGTCTGTATTTACAGAGAATGTAGTTTTATTTTGTTTTTTACCTTCTGTGCTTCATATCTGAGAGACTGATGCTAAGATGCGTAGTGTTAAAATAAGCCCTTTTTTCAGTGTTCCTGCAATAATCTTTAACGTAAACAGAAATAGCTGTTGATAATGATAAAAAAAGCTAGAGGTTATTTATTTAATTTAGTTTTAAACAGTTCTAATGCTGTTTTATGTTTATTGTGTGGAAAAAGTTAGTCACAAGATTCTTTCCCAATTCCCACTTTTGATCTTCCCGATTGTACATCTGTCTTCTGGATCTGGGGGTTTGATGCAGATGAGGTTTTGACCTTCAGTTTTACTTTTTAGTCAAAAATTTGTCACCTCATGTGCTTGTAAACTTACTATTGCAGACAGTACTTTAGTCCCAAAGTTATGTTTTTTTGAAATTCAGTCTGGAAAGACAAAAAGGAAAAATAAAATGTTAAACTAAGCAGATGAAAAATCTTATTTCATGTGAACTGAGTAAATATATTCAAGATGGTATAAAACATGAGGACAAACGATGTATAGGAAATCTTAGCATTTGGCTTCAATTGGCCACTTTGCTAATTGCTGAGTGAACTCCTTACGTGATTGGCATTTAATGATTTGAGAATGAATCACAAACGGCTTATTGTATAAAATATTGGCATTTCTGCCAAGGTTATAATCATGATGATTGTACTAAAAAGCCTTTTTTATTAGTTTGCAGGCTGAAATCATCGGTCAGCTTTCTTACTCGACCAGATCGACCAAATCTTGCTTATCATAAACTAAAAGGCAGGAATCCAGGGATTATTTTTCTTCCAGGCTTTAATTCAAATATGACTGGTCAGAAAGCAACTGCCCTTGAAGATTTCTGCAACTCTCTAGGTCATGCCTTCATCAGGTACATTCAGAGCATCATTCTTGAGAAAATAAAACAAGTAGCATGGGTTGGAGGGAAGGGGTTTTAACAAAAATATGTAAAGTTTGGCGTTTGGTTTGGAATGCATGCTGTGTTGTATACAAGCTAAGAAGTGTCTGCCTTCCATTTCAAACATAGGCTTTCTGTTTGTAGAGAGACTGAGGTAAATCAGGAGAATGTATTCTGAAAGTAATTCAGAAAATTCTCTCACAAATTTCTGCAGTCTAGCCAATGCTATGTGTTACATTAAAGCTATAGGCACAAAAATGAAAAAGAAAGGAAAGAAAACCTTAGAAATTTTAGGTTTAGGACCCAGAGTTCTAATTTCTGTAAATTATCACTGTAAGTGTGCTTATTAACTGCCAAAGCTTATGAAGCTCTCCAGTGCCTTCTGTGAGTTGAGAGGAACTGCATGTGTTTGGTGATAGTCTCCTTTGATAGACTAGGTTTAATGCTAGGTTTAATTTCATAAGTCTTTGTTGTTGGTAATAGTGTTTGAAAAAGAGTTTGTATGTTTTAAAAATACCTTTAAAATTGAAGTATGCTGGGTTTTGGCTGTAAGGGAAATTCTTTGGGAAATACTCTGGTAAATTTAGGTATTGTTATATCAGATGGTAAGAGAATGCTGCATCACTTAATTGTATCTATTGTATTTAAACTTATTTTTATGTGGTTTCTGGTGCTAGTAATATGCAGGACCAAGTAAGAAAACACCCAATGCAGTATCTTGTCCCCTGCTTAATTTGATTAAACAGTACTGTTTAGTTAGCTTCTGTGTTGCTGTCTACACAGTAGACAGTACTATGGCTTTCATTTTGACGGTTACTTTTTCAGATTTGATTATACAGGATGTGGAAGTTCAGATGGTAAATTTGAGGAGTGTACAATTGGGAAGTGGAGAAAAGATGTGCTGTCTATACTGGATGAACTTACAGATGGACCACAGGTTGTATTTTCTTTTTAAATATGAAATGCTTTTTGTCCTCAAGGTAGAACATTAATCAAATATATGGCATAATAGCTCTGGTCAACAGTAGCTTCTATGTAACGGTTTACACCTGCTTCACTTTGAAGCTGAGTCATTTGAGAGGTCATATTTGTAGAACCTCTTTTGCAAGCAGGTAGATTACAAAATCATGGAAGCCTGGTTTGGCAGGACCTCCTGAATATGAGAGCTTCCTGCTCAGAGCAGGGGTACCATCTGAGTCTGAGAAAACCTTCCACCTGACAGGGAATAGGGAACTGTTCCAGTGTGGCACAGCCCTCTTCATGAAAAATGTGTCACTGTCCCAGTGCTGATGCATTAATTAAAGGATTTGCAGGGATGTTACAATTTAGTATTCTTTATATGATAAAATAGCTTAAAAAATCAGCAGAAACAGCATTTGACTTTTTTCAGTTACTTTAGAAATGACCGTGAGAAACTGTACATCACTTGCAACCTGGAATTACTTAATACTGTATTTGGTATTATGAATTGCTTTTGTTAACTTCTTTCACTGCACTGAGCCTTTACCATGTGCATTTATTTTAAGAAGGAAACATAAAGTATGCATGAGATACTGAATTATTTCAACTCTCATTTTGTTTACAGTGTTTCAGTCTCAGACAGCAATAACCAGCCATGCCAAACAAAAAGAATATTAAAATACCAGATCCTGTGGTGCTTACTCAGGCAAAATTTCCACTGGAGGTGACAGCAGTTCTGCCTGGGTAAGAACAGCAGGATTATGCCCAAGGTTTAAGTAGTTAAACAAAAATGAAAACTGATACTTTGTAAAAGAAGAAAAAAATATTAATTATTTCCTATAAAATAAGATCTTATTTTCTCTCTCTTTCAGATTCTGGTGGGCTCCAGCTTAGGTGGATGGCTGATGCTTCATGCTGCAATAGCACGGCCAGATAAAGTAGCTGCCCTAGTTGGAGTAGCTGTAGCAGCAGACCATCTTGTAACAACTTTTAAGAAGCTTCCCATTGAGGTAAATGTCGATGGTTGGGTTTTGTGCAATCTAAAAATCTATCGCGCATTTAAGAAATTCTGTTGTTCAAATGCGACTTTTCCTGCAAGTGTTCCCATAACTTTTCTGTGTTTGTGGTGGAGGTAAGCTGAAAATTTACCTTATTCTAAAAGTCTGCAAAACACCGTGCTTGTAGTATGAAGCTAGTGTGAGCACTACTTACGATGTGTTTCTATTACTGTAGCATAGAGGATGTGAAGTCAGATCCCTGCTGTTCAGCAGTCCATTAGATTTCAGTGTTGAATATCTTGTATTTGCATTCAAATTGGATCCTTGTGCTTTCAAGGGTGGAGAAGTAGTTGCTAAAGTAATTGAGATGACATTGGATGAGATGAATTTGACACGGGTTGTGTATGCAGGAGGGGAATTCTTCAGATTAGTGTGTTTGTGAAGACTATAAGATTTAGGTGGTAAGAAGTATCTTTCTGAGTTGCTTCCTTGATGATGATAATGTCCAGTCTTCAGGAAAGCAAATCGTATTATATAGTGTGACAAATAAACATGGCAATAAATAACTCATACTTTAGAATAAAAGGATTTTTTTTGTTTGCTTTTTGGTAAGTCAATCTGTAGTGTCAGTATTGCTACTTAAGGCTGAGGTAAGATTCTGGAAATACAGTATGTAGACATGGCTATTGTGGCAAAGACTGATTACTGGAAAATTTCTTTTTCCTAGGATTCTCTTGTTTGAGGTTCGGTGAACTGATTGAAGCCAGAGAGACTTACTGTTTATTGTGGCTATACATCTTTTTCTTTCTGATAGATTCTGCCTAAGAAACTTAATTTCATTGGCAAATCCTAACTAGATCAATTTGCATAAGAGACGTGCAGAGTAGCTTTTGTGACATGGTAGGAATTTTGTCTTCTCAGATGCTGGAAGGCAAACAGGAATATGCCCTCTCTGCTAATAAAAATGAACAAAGTGAAATTTTATGCCTGGGGAAGTTTTACTGCATTTAGAACAGAAATAGGTTGAGGCACTCTAAAGAACTTGTAACATCTGTCTTGTCTGCTCTTTGCTCTCTTTTTATAGGCGCAAAAAGAAATAGAAGAAAAAGGTGAATGGAAGCTTCCAACAAAGCATAATGAGGAAGGATATTACTCCTTGACATACGACTTCATCACAGAAGCAGAAAATCACTGTGTGCTAAATAGTCCTATTCCTGTAACATGTCCCATACGACTTATTCATGGCATGAAGGATGGTGATGTCCCTTGGCAGATCTCTATGCAAGTAGCTGATCGTGTTTTGAGCAAAGATGTGGACGTTATCCTCCGCAAAAATGGCCAACATCGGATGAGTGAGAAGGAAGATACAAAACTTCTTGTGAATACCGTTGATGATTTAATAGACAAGCTGGCAACATTAGCATAAGCTGCAGAATAGCCTAAGTGCTGAACCTCTACCCCTGACTCTTTTCCATGAGTAGCAGAAACCCTGTTCTTAAGGTGATGCCAGGCCTGTGACTATCGCAGTAGGAACTGAGCTTTGTCTGCTGTGTCCTTACGTCTGTTTTGTAAATACAGGTATCTTATTAATGCTGCATTTGCACAGACAGTCCAAAATGCAAAGGAGTGCTGCTGTTGGGTTCAGAACCTCTCCTTCACCACTTAAATCTTTTTTCACAATCTTCCTATACTTTTGTACTGAAATGCTGATTCATTTTTGTTACTTTCGGCCTGTACAGTAAAACTTTAATTTCCCATGTCTTTGATACCTTTTCAGTATTTTCCTTTTGCTGTAACATTCTTGAATCTTATGTCTGAAACTAACTGTGCAGGGCAAAAGACAATGTGTTTACTAAAGTTATCGTTATTAGAAATAGTGAATAACATGAAGCATAATAAACAGATTTCAGATAAATTATTACGTCATTCTTAAGCACTGTTAAAATTGAAAAGTGGAAAGCACACCCTGATGGTGTGCTTGGGGTACTACATAAGGAAGAAGTTGACTTCTAAGAAGGCGGGGCCTCAAAGTGCAGGTAGAGCTCTCTTACCTGTGTTTCTCAGTAGGGTTTATGTCCTCTTCTCCAGGCTGTCTTTTTGTGATAGTTAATTTGTGGGCCTGCTATTAAGGGAATGATATATAATCTTGATGTAAACCAAAACTGGATCAATACGATGACTCTTCTTACTTCTATAGTAACTTTTTTAAAGTGGGGAGTACAGGACTGTAGGGCACCACTGCCTCTTTTCTGTGATTTGGGAACTGTTGATTATTAGGAATAGTGTCTTCCAGAGTTAAGAATTTGAGGTACACAATTGCAAGCCTGAAAACTTGTAACTCAAACTTGATAGTTGGATAATTCTTGTAAGATAAATCCTTAAAATTTAGTAGTAAATGGATGTAATTGCAAATGTGACTAATACCTGTTTTTTGTACAAAAAATGTGATGCCATTCATACACTTGAGAGAGAGGGACCTCTTAGGTGTGAGGCTGGAATTAGTTCGGGCTGGCCTTAATACGAAGTTTCAGTCAAAATACATAATTGTTTCTGGCTTTACTATTTTATGCAATAAATGGCATCACTCTTGCTGCTTTAAAAGACTAAAGTTCCTGGAAGTAAGGTATTTCTAGAGGGTTTGTTTTCAGTGTTAGCATTGTTAAAAGTGGTACGCTGTCAGTAGAAGTCTGTTGTATAGGGCTTTGCTGAGGTAGTGGTTTGTAAGTAAAAAAAAAACCACAACCAAACAACTAGAACAAAAAACCAAAACCAACAAAAAACCACCCTAAATTTCAGATGAGGTCCTGTGAAGTACAGTTTTATTTAGGTTTTAATACTGAAAAACAACAAGAAGCTGTGATATAAAAACTTTGCCTTACTATAAAAAAGATGGCTCTAGTTTAGTTGCAAACCTAATTCAAGTGTACCGGTTCCCTAATTAAATTAATTTAGCTCAACATACTTGTTTGAGGAATTACAACATTCCATGAAATCTTTCTTCCAGATGTTTCTGAAGGGAGTAGACTTTTTTCTGTCTGTATGAATATGCAATTCACTACTTCCTTAAGCTTTAAAACCTCTTGAATATGTATTTTACTTTTGAGAAAAATTAATTCAGATAATTTGTGCAAATTGCTCAGCCACTTTTTTTCCTGAAGATTGAGGTGTGTTCATATTTAGGTAGTATTAAACAGTTGTTGTCTCTGTATCTATTCATGTGACTTGCATCTGATAAAACCTGAAAAATAGATTTTGTGAGTTTTAAAGACAGTCAAATCAAAATTGAGTTGCGTCAAAACTTTCAGCTCTTAGCTTACATATGACAATTATTTAATCTACTTTTGTTGCATCTCTTAGATTGCTTTGTCTCTTAATGGAAGAAAAAATTGAAAAAAGTGGACCGCGGTAATTCCCAAGTAATTAATTTTAATTAAGGCCAAAATTAAATCATGATACATGTGAACAAAAAGTACATCTATTAAATTTATTTCAGTAACTAAAAAGTTTTGAGCTATTTTTGCGACTTGTGAGTTACACCTATAAACATTCAATTGACTTGTAATACCTCAGACAGGGAAAAGTCTTCAGATGTCTGCCTAAACTGTAGCTGTGTATTTCTGAAGAAGGAATTGCATTGTATGCATTCAAAGCTTCACCTTAGCCTTTATTGAATAATTGATATTTCATGGGTAAGGTCTTTTTGTTACAATGCCTTAGAGCAAGATAGCTGAAAACAAATGTGAAGGGGAGCAGTTGTATGAGTGGTTTTCAGGAGTTTTTATTTGTTTGGTGGTAGGTTTGGGGTTTTTTGTTCTTTTGGTTGGTTGGTTTGTTGTGTTCCCGATTTGTTGTTCCCCCCCCATTATTCTGTTGTAACAACATTAGGTGGGAGATGGCAGCGTAACAGGGTTGACACAATTGTTGAGTGTGTAAAAGTACAGCATCAGTTGCTCAAAACACAGCATTACTGAAACTTAATCCTAGGGAAAATTGTTGGGGGTTTTTGCATGCCAGTTATTTTGTAGTTCTCTTTGTTTTCCTTCTCTGCTTGCTAAATGGAGATTAGTGGTAGCATTTATATTACAGGTACACCCCAAATTTGCTACATAAAGCATAAATGCAAAGGCAGAGATGATACTCTCTTTATAGACACAATATTCCAGGTAGGATTTTGAGATTCAGTGAATGCTAGTGCCCTTCAATTTGTGTTCACTTACTATTTTCTAAATTCAGTCTGTACTGCTTAAATATGAAGAGGTGGCTTTGAGGTAGACCTTATGCAGGCAAACTTTTTCCTCCAAATTTGCCACCCTAATTCCGTTGGTATTTCTCTTTGCAAGTGTAGCATTTTCCTTGTGTTCATGCTGGATATTACCAGCATTTTGATTACTGTCAACTTGCATGTTCAAATGCCTGAAAGGAAGAGACAGATGAAAACCAGGGAGATGTGCACCCTACCTGTGACTAGCTTTCGAACTAGCAAGGAAGTTTTGACAATCTTGAAAGTGTAGTATTCACATGTTATGGTGTCATTCCAATTTTATTCAGTACTATATTTAACATTAACGTTAACCCTGAGTTAAGGCCTGTGGCATTTCTTTTGTCTTTGCCAGTAGGTGCCTAGATAGTGAATTATTTTCAAGATTAGTCATGTTTTAAAAAAAAAAAGTCTTTCTTTCCTCTGTAGACATATGTATTAAACTAGGGTATTACATATTTGGGAAGCAAATTTTTGGTGCAAATTTTTTAAATCTCTTGTAAGGAATTCTTATGTTCTGTTTTTCTTTTTTTACAGACTTCTAATTTGCTGCCAAGTGCAAATTATGTTTTGTGAATATGTAACATACACTTCCTCAATGATAAGCTGGATTCGTACGAAATGATCGGTGTCTTTTAGGATTTCAAATTTACCAGCTCTATCTTGTACCTGGGATGTTGGTTTTCTATGAATACCTTAATCTACACTTACTGTTTTCAGTAGGACTCCTAGCTTAAGTTGTTAGCATTCTCTTTGTCTTTCTATTTTGGCAGGTCTGAAAATGACTTCTGGGTTCCGGTGTCACTGAGTGTAGTACGGACATGTGGGGGGTTGACACTGCTGTCGCAGTACAAGGAAGCTCCAGACACTTAACCAAGCAACTCAGCTGCTTGTGTTGTTGATTTTGATCAAACAATACTAGCTGAATAAGCACCTTGAGGTATTTATCTTATATGTAATGCTTAAATTACGTAACATTAACTCCTGCTGAGGAGTGAGTTAGTCATTCAAGTTTCATGAGTAAATGACAAAAAGCTTTTATAGCTAGGCAGGAAGCTTGATTAGTATATAATACCAAAGCAGCAGGTAATTGTTTTCATTAAAAAGAAACAAAAGCATTACCAGCTGACCTCAAGTGTCCCTAGTCCTTACCAACATTTTTGTTTCAGATCTGTTGCAAAATTAAACTTCTTGAGATCTAACTTGTGAAACAAAACTGTTCTGCCGTCTAAAAAGGAAGAACATGGTGAGGCATGCTTTCCCGTATTTAGGATTAAACTCTGCAATAGACCACTATGTGTTGAAAAGAGATTCTAAAGCATATTCAGCTTGTTTTGTAATAAACAAGTGCTGCTCTTCTGTGTATGTTGAGCTGTACTAATGCAGTTTTATCATCTTGTCAAGTATTCTACTTGTTTTGTATTACACACTTCAGTGCTTTTTTTTGAGTTACATTATATTGTTTCATGTAGTTTCAGTTTAGCTAACTGATTTTCTCTTGCATCAACACTAAATATAAACAAAGCAGTGTTCACAAAAAAAGCCTAGCTAGATGAGCCTTAGA
Source organism: Aramus guarauna (assembly GCA_013400195.1). Lineage (NCBI taxonomy): Eukaryota > Metazoa > Chordata > Aves > Gruiformes > Aramidae > Aramus > Aramus guarauna. The sequence goes on from VXBL01007681.1 coordinate 899,999, forward strand.
AGAACTGCCTCCTGCTGTTTCATTTTTATGTTAATTTTGATTATGTGCTCTCTTTGACACACTGTTACTCAATGGGGCTAAGAGATTTATGGTGCCATACTTTTCATATCAAATTAAAATGTGCTTAGAGAGAAACTTTCAACCAGCTACATCTCTGCAGCTGCTCAAATGTTTTCAGTGCTCTAGTCATACTGTATACAGAGTCACAACATTTTCTGAACCAGTGCCTTGGTCAGAGTCGCTACATTAGGTCTATGCTTGTCGTTTCTCCTTGGCCCCCATCCCCCTCCTCTGGGAAAAAGACCCAAACCAACAAAAAAGTGGGAGGGAAAATCATATCCTGGGGAATAATGAGATTTGAACTTCCTTGTTTAACTCAGTTGTGCTGTTACTGAGAAGCCTACTTTACCCTTTCAGGTTTTTTTTGTTTTTTTTTTTAAAGTGCTAAAAAATTATGCTAAAGCTTCCCTGGAAATAGAAGAACGTTCTATGTTTCACCTGTCTCTAAGATCAATGGTTTCTGCTTTGAGCTGACGTACAAATTCAGTCAGATGTGTGAGAATGTAGAATTTCACTCAACCTTGGTAAAATTCAACAACTGTGCAAGGAACGCATACAGAAATACCAAAAATCAGTGTGCACTCTTGTCCTTCCACCCTTGTTCTCAAGCCCAGCAGGGACAGGAAAGGCAGAGGCAACTCAGCTATTCAGTTTAATAGCAGGTAGCTTGCTACGTACATGGTTTTAATGCCACTGTGCATGTTGCTTTTCTCCTAGCAGGTGTTTTCTAGGGGAAGAGATTACTGTAATGGCTGGGAAGAAGAGACAGAGATGAAGGACAAAATATACTGTTCACAGATTTACTGCTCATAGGTCAGTTTATGTAGCTTAGATTTACTTCGTGACTATAGGACCTCGTTTCTCTTCAATATATATTTGCCTAGAACAGAAGAATGTTAGTTACAGCCTTGGACATGTTATGCATAAATCTAAATGAGAGGACTTCTTGCAATCTAGTTGCAGGCTTGACCTTGTATTTCTCTTTCAAGTCCTGCATATGTATGTTCTATGGGCCAGTGCTTCCATTCCATTAAAGAGAAATGGGCATCCTCCATATGACTCAGTAATTGTAGCTTGTGATCTGCTCATGGGTGAGAAATAGACATGTTCTCAGCCTGCTGCAGTGTCTTGTGTTTGGCAAGTAGCTTCGGCTAGCTCTGCATTTATATTTGGAATGAAAAGCAAATGACAGCTGCTAAAACTTCTAGTCACTTGGTTCTGAAACTAAAATACAAATTTAAAATGTTTTTAGGCTAGCACGTGAAAGGTTGTGTTCTTTTTGGGCCTTCTGACTTGCACCATGTTGTCCTCTTGCCTCCCACGTGGCAACATGAGAAGGTCACTGCTGCCTGTCAGAGTCGTATCTGTGGCAAAGGTATGCTGAACAGTAGCACGCTTAAATGTTGGAGTGATGTAAATGGCCTGCCCAGACTTTGGTCCTGGAAAAGCAATCCCTGAAGGACACAGGCTGCCTGGGATCGGGTTTGGGCCTTAGGAGAATCTTCTCCTTTGCTTCTGTATTGAGTATGGTTTGCTGGCAGAAGGTGTGCCGAGGGGTGCTAGGCCTCAGGACAGTGACTTGAAAAAGTTCCTGACAGGAAAGCTAAATGCCTGATCATAAGCAGCAGCATTTATTTAGGGGATTTGATCATCTTTGTTTGCAAATCTTGCTGTCTGTTTTGATCTGTTTCAGTAAAATAAAGATGTTACTTCTTTTCTGTTCTTCTGGTAAATAGGAATCACAATGCATAATTTTCAAACCAAGGTAGTTCTGAGAAGGTATTGTTTTTACCGGGGACAGATAAAAATTTATATGATAAAATGTGCTAGTTTTTTTTCAAGGAGCCTGTCAATCCAGCAAAAGACTTAAAAGATCCTGAGAATTAAAATGCACAGTTTACCTCCAAGGTCATCTTGAATATTGGGAATGCTAGCAATTATATCCACAGGAGTTGGTTTCCAGTGCTAGATGGTAACTGTTTCTGCTGGCAAGCTGCCTGGAAGGTGGTCCCCCAGTTCTGATATCTCTGCCACCTGGTTTTTACAGTTGAAAAGATGGCAATATTCCAATAGCTTTTTTTTTTTCCCTAGTCTAACTAGTTGTATTGTGTAGAACGTCTCCAGGTACGTTATGACAAAGCAACACCATAAATAAAACCGAGGGTCTGCAGAGTGCTTCCCTGGCCTTGCAGCTCTCTGCAAAGTCCCTTTCACCAAGTTTGTATCGAACCTTTGCATCCTCTCTGCAACTCTAGAAAACATGACATCATGACATAGGCCTATATGCAAGGAGCATTTTTCAGCAGCCCTTCAGAAGTTTCCTTGTGAAGGGAGGTGCTGTCAACTGTTTTCTAGCTTTGGAAAATTTCATGATTTTTTTTTTTTTAACTTAGTTATGAAAGATCTGCTATTGCAGAGTGGCAGACCTAGGAAATGGAGCCTAGGCTTCCCAGTTACTCTAACTGCTGGATAGCTGTGTCTGATGGGAATTGACCCGGCATACTTTGAAAGATAGTGCTTTGGGATGGCTGAAGTACCAGGCTCTTTCTAAGGAGTGAATTGCTAAACAGCAAATCTAACAAAGGTTAAGGGTTGCTCTGTAGCAGGGTAAGTTTTACTTTTCCCTCTCTCTTCCAGTTGGAAGATATTGAAAGCTATTGAGTTACCATGAATATAAACGTGGGCAGTGAGCTAATTAATGTCGGGTTTGTTGTTGTTGGCAGCATTTGTTTATACACATACAAATATTTTTAAATTTATTGGGTAATATTGTGATTATCACAAAGCATAAGAAGAGCCATAGCACTTACAGGCATGAAATCTCGCTTCAGGTATTCAAGCTTCATCTCTATTTTTAGGCATAAGTTCCAATTGTGTGTTACCAATAAAAATAAGAGGACAAAATCCATCGGAAGCAGTAGGTGAAATATTGTAATGGTAGTACCTTTGCTGCTGAAAACCTGCTGTTTCTTCCACATCACGTTTCTAGCCATCAGGCTTTAATATGCCTGGGTCCAACAGAAGGAACTCAAGTTCTTCTTTGCTTTGTAGCCACATATACTTGCCATTTCTTAACTTCTGGTTTTGGTGAGCTAAACAGATGATCCTTCTGAAGTGATTACTATAAAGGCTCTAATTTTCAATCCTCTGGTTACTGGAGTAACTATTTGAATTTACATCATTCTTTCGCCACTTTTTCTGGAGAGTATCAAAACTGGATATGATATTCCCATTGCTGTTGCACCTCCCACATTTTATTCAGCCAAGCCTTTCAGTCACAGTGTCTTACCCAGCATCTGTGCCCACCTGCTTATCTTCCATCACTCTCTGTGTTGGGCTTTTTTTTTTTTTTTTTAACATCTGCTGTTTTACAGGACAGAATGCTATATTCTGAAAAGCATTTTTCTGATGATGGCTAGACTTTGCAATGAGACACATTTTTGCCTGCTTCCAGGTAGACTGCCTTCAAGGTGTTTTTATCTTTGTTATTTACTGACCACAGCTTGCATAAGCTGGGATCTTCTTAGGAGTCTGGGCCTTTTTTGTGATTTCTAATAACATATTAAATAGTTCTGGCCTGGAAACACATTCTTGTACAAACTGAATAAAAATACACATGATCATTAATGATTTTTCAATTACAGTCATATTATAGGACCTACTAGTTAGCCAGCTTTAATGTCTTCAATGTGTCATGTTGGTTTGGAATCAGTTTAGTTCCCTAATCGACATGTCATGCAGTAGCCAACTCTGATGTATTACAGAGCTTTTAGTAAATTGCATCAACATGATCACTTAAAAAAAAAAAAAGAAAAAAAAGGCCATTGTTTTTCCCAGGATTCTCGGCACAGAAGCCAGCTTATGATTTGATTACTCATACCTTGGAAATATTGGTGGGGGGCTGGCATTTTTCCAACCCTCTGCAGCTTTCCTGGTGTTCAAAGCCTTATTAAAAATTGATATTGACGGACAAGCTTGCTTTTCAGCTTTCACAGGATGGAACGGTCCCTCGAGAACAGGGTGCATAGCCAACATCTGTGAAGGGGGAGACGTCTGCTCTGCAGCTTAGCAGAGTTAAATTACCCATCCCTGCCCCCAAGTTAGAAAACAAGGTCCGAGACTAATGCAAAGGTAGGTGGCTTTCATGAAATCTCGTTGCTAGTGAGCACTGAACACCCAGGTGTGATCAGAAACAGCCAAACAACCTAGGTGGCTCCCTTCTAAACAGAAGAATGGAAAAGATCTGAAAGTGAAAAATAAAGCTTCTTATTTTTTTGGGACTGGCCAAGGAGTCTAAGGCCCAGCCCTTAACAGTTGCTGAATGGAAAGGATGTCAAATTCATGTACTGCCTTTTACTGTTGCAGCTGCAGTTTACTCCTCCTCTGATCTCCAGACTTGGTTTGCAATCTTGGTTCCTGTGCATTTGCTGTGCCTTCAGCAGCGTGTTCACTGGGACGGAAAGTGCTTGAGTGGTGGCCCTGTCACGTAGCATGCTCTGAGTTATGTAATCAAATATTTCATAGGGTTTTAAAACTACCAGTGCAAAGAAGAGAAAACATTAAATGAAATGCCTGTGGAGGACAACAATGAATTGGGTCATCTATTAAATTTTTCATCTCTGGAGTCTGCTCAAGCCCAGCAGCATCTAAAGCAGTATAAATCTGAGAATTCATGATCTTAAAATGAGAAAGTAATGGATGAAGAGGCCGTTATGAGATAGATATACAAGGAGCTGTATTCCTTTCTCCTATTCCTTTCTCCTTTTTTTTTTTTCTTTTTAAATGCAGCAGGAGAACTTTTGTTGGCAAAGCTGATTGTGTACCCATGTCAAGTTTATCAGCCTCCTTTCATATCAAGCTGAACATGAATCATTTGCCAAAAGGGAACTATTTCGTAGCAGAATAGATAATACAGCATGAATGAAAGACATTTGACAAAGTCGGGTGCAACTCAGGAGCAAAATTACTTTATTTAATAAGGGATAAATCTGTACAAATGAGAACAGAAGAAAAATCTCTTGTATTAATTCTCCTCTCCCCTCCCACCACTGCAGTGGTATAATCAAAATTTAAACTACTGTACATGGGCGTAGCTCCCTTGCTATCACTGGAGGTATGCAGACTCATACCAGCAGAAAATACGATCCTTGTACTTTGTAGTAGGTTTGCTATGTTTCAGTGATTTTTCCCTTGTTTTTAGTGGTTCAAGTTGTTTTCTTCGGACGCTATTGCACTATTTGATAGCCTAATATATACTGATAGGATGATAATAATATTCTACTACCTGCCTCTTTTCCTTGACTTCTCATCCTGTTGTCCCCTCATTGAAACTTTTTATCAGCAGTTGGGAGAGGAGACATTATTTTTCGCACTGTAAGCCTGTTAGCATCTTGATGCAGAACAGAGAAAAAGGTTTTGCTTCTGCTTTGTGATTAAAAATAAACGAGATGTGTAGTAATTTCTGTTACCTTTGTTTAACAGAGTGAAGTCTGGTGAAGTCCCTGTATTTGTATTTCTAACTATCTGGCCCTGCGATGCTTGGTGCAGTTTGGGTTGATGCAGACTAGGTGGAGTAAAACCGAGCCTGCAGGGTGAACAGCGCAAGGCTGAGGGAACGTGCATGAAAACAGACTGCAGATGGGAGAGATAAACAGGATCCCCAGGCTGTGACTGAGTAGGCAGGCCTCTTTAATGGCTCTTAGCAACGCCCCTGCTTTGACCCTCCTCATATGTGAGGAAAATCAAATCAATACACTGTTCTTCAAACCACGATGCTGCAGCAGCAGCAGGGCATTGTGGCAGCCTTCGGCTCTTAAATTCATCAACGCTTTTCAATTTGCTGATCTCTGGATATCCATCCCTGCATCTCTGCTGAGGAAGACCCTGACTGCATCTTTAATCGGATTGCTTGAGCTCCCATGTACAATCTCCTTCTTATTAGCAAGTATTAGGTAGGCAATTTTAAAGTGCTTTTTGGATTTGCAGGCAGATTTAACATTGATCTGAGAACTCTGTTGTATTCTCTGTAAACATAGCAGAAACCTTTCTTTAAAACCTACTCTATTTTAATCTTGCTTTTCTTGTTCTGTTTTTGTGGTTGGGCAGGGGGGATTTCTGTTTTTCCTTCTTTTTGAAAAAAACCCATATCTTGTAGCTGATTTGTGCTTTTGGAAAAGGATATTCCCTCATTGATCCCTCCCCTGTTCTGCAGAACAGCTATAACCGGTGTCATACAGTTACTTTCAGTGTTGATGAACATCTGTTCAACTGTCTAACGTGTAGGGCAGGCTGCTCACTCTTTTATTCTTTAATTTTCTGGTGCGTACTTCAAAGCTGCAAATCAGGACTCTACCCACTAAGTAAGTTCTGCTTTGGTTCCAGAGATGGCTAACAGAGGACCAAGCTATGGCTTAAGCCGAGAAGTTCAGGAAAAGATTGAACAGAAATATGACCCGGAATTAGAGTCTAGGCTGGTGAACTGGATTATTGTACAGTGTGGAGAACAGATAGAGCACCCTCCTCCTGGAAGGCAACATTTTCAGACCTGGTTGATGGATGGAACGGTAAGTGTTTTGTCCAATTATGTGCTTGCATGTGTTTATATGCACAGTGTCCTTATGTCCAAGCTCATGGCCAGTGCAGAAATATAGGTCGTAGCATTTGATTTATTTCCTTTTGACCAGGAATCTTAATCTCAGAAGATAATTATTCTACTAGTGCACTGGGATTAGTACAGTACTTATGATTCTTATGAGTCATGCATGTTATATATGAGTATGACTCATTCCTTCAGCACCTTTTCTCATACAGTTAAACGAGATCTGTTTTAAAATCAGATGTATACTTTTCTCTTTAAGAAATAATCAGTGTTGACAGGGGAAGGTGAAGGGATATAGAAAAATTGAAGGATTGGATTATGTCATAACTGTTTTCTTCTTGGGAATAGAAGCTAAAACAATGTTTTAGCTATCCTGTAGCTAAAACATTGTATTCCATTGGTTTATTGAACAACAAGCAGATGCTGCTGTTTGCAGCAGGCTATAATATGCTAATCGTTGAATCTCTGCCAAAATGACTTTAACAATATTTCAATTGACATTGCTTATTTTTTTGGCTCGGGCATGTGGTGCCTTCTCTGTCAGTTGTTATATAACCTTTACCAGTGATTGCTTTGTTTCTAGCAGATTAGGATTTATATGGTCAGGCTATTGCCATCAGTTAATGAAAGCTTTAATGCATTTCTAATATACTTTGATTATTGTCAACTTACTTCTTTGTTTTTAATTGAAGAAATTATGTCCCTGACAGAAACTGGCCAGGTCAAAAGCATTTTGCAGCATCATTTCTTGTGCAGGAATTGCCTTCTAGTTTGGTGACTGCTTTCTAATTTTGTTTCTGTATTTCTCTCTCAGCTGTTATGCAAGTTAATAAACAGTTTACATCCAAAGGGAAATGAGCCTATTGCAAAGATCTCTGAATCAAAAATGGCTTTCAAGCAGATGGAGCAAATTTCTCAGTTCTTAAAAGCTGCTGAAATCTACGGAGTAAGAACAACAGATATTTTCCAGACAGTGGATTTATGGGAAGGTAAAAATAATAAACTGGAAGTCAGCTTGCAGTCTTCATTTTACTTTGCTTTGTATTATAATGATGCGTTTTGTCTAAGGCATATTCTCTAATGTAATTATCTTTTGTTTCTGTTTGCCTTACCTCATTACACTGCTCTTCCGGTGGTACGTTATCTCCTCTGAGGGATTTATATTGCCCTGAAGGCATAACGAAGCAGTTCCAAGCTCATGTGTTATCCAAAAGCCTATCATTCTAATAGATGTCCACAGACCTAATAAAATAAATGTTCTCTATGCTAATTATTTGCAAGTAAATAGCTTCTAATAGCAAATATGGAACCTCCTTATTTTCTGATGACAAGATTTTATTGCAGTTTTCAAATTATAAGCAAAGCTTAAATTAGAGCTATAAAATGCATTCCCAGGAGCACATATGCCTCTGTGGAGCTTATGAGGGCTCATTTATGACTAGCAAGAAGCAAAACTTGCTGCTAACACTATGTTAGCTGAACATATCTCTCTAAGGATGCAGTCTTTTTAGAGAGGTCACTATGGCAACAGCAAAAAAAATTTCAGAGTGTCCTTGTGGTTTCGCAGTAACCCAGGTGAAGGCTCTCTCCATCCCATGCTTGAAGTGGAAACTACGTATTCTAGTTCCTGAAGAGCTGAGTCATTTGTGCATTTGTGTGGCTGGTTTTGCCCATTTCTGTGGTGATGCATCTCTTCCTGATGCTCTAACCAAATGCACTGTATATCCCTCCTGCATCTCTCCGGACAAGGTGATGCAAAATGTTTTGTGCGAGAGCTCAAGACAAGGACAGCTGCAGGGTAGTTAAAGGGATGAAAAGTTGCCATGGGAATGAAACAGTAGAAAGAGGAAAGCAATCCACTGAGATAGCGGGTTTGTGTAGGAACACACATGGAGAAAAAAATGCGGGGTCTATTTTCACAGACTGTTGGGATACGTGGAAGAGATCACTCTTCTGAAGGACAGTTTGAGGAATGAAAGACTGGGAAGCTGTATGTGGATAAGTTAGAAGGGAAGGATATACTGACAGATGGACTTACTGGAATCTGTAATGTTCTCAAGGTGCCAGATTTGCTTGACAAATCCTACCGTTGGGCACGAGGGCAGGATTGTTTCTTCCAGTTCAATCTTTAGTGTTTCATCCAATCTACCTTTAAATGTCTTAAATGAAGGGATTTTCACTTCCCTGGAGTAAGACCCTCCCCCCTCTCCAGCCTGCCAGGCTATTGAAAGAGAAGCTCCATCTATCTTGTAAGCTCATTTCAGATGCTGTTCTTTGCAGTCTTTTGCATTTCATAATGGCTTCACACCATGCAAATGAAAGTAGGGTACATTGATTCTTACGATGAAAAGGACTTGCTTGGAAGACAAAAAGCTCCTAATGATGGTGGCGATCTCCTCATTTCTCTTCTTTTCACTCATCACCTTTTCTCAACAGATGTCAGGAAAAAAGCGAGTAACTTCCAGAGGACAGGAAGTCAAAGCAACACTCGCAACCTAGGAGGGAGACATACAAGACTCTTCTCCACTGTTATGTTAGGACTTCCCAAAACCAAACTGTCTCCTCATTTTCCTACTCCCTTTTCATCCCTCCTGCTGCTCATTTCAGTGCTGAGATGAAACAGTATGTCTCTCCAGCAGTGAGTCACTGCAAGCTTTTTGTGTCTAACCATAACTCTGACCTCTAGTATCTGTATTGCTTCAGGGCTGCATCGCCTGAACCTGGATGCATTAGCTGGATAGAAGAGACAGTCTCTTTTTCACTACTTCATAATTACAGCACTCTTACACTTCAGGCCATAGCCTCTTTAGAAAGAGATGAGATGTCAATGTATGTTTACAGGGAAAGAAAACTGTGACTGAAAAACAGCTTTTCTCTGACACTAATTGTTTTCTAAGAGCTTTTGCTCTGAAATTCTTCGTAATAATTAATGAAAATGTTTTAGGATGTAATCTACTGTTGGCTCAACTCACGGACAACTCACGCAGTCCATCTGGTGCGTTTTTCTTCATCTTCATTTCTGCAACTTCTTGGTCCAAGAAAAGTATCACCTCTCTTTTGGTCCTTTCTTACATAAATGTACTGTGCTGTGCAGATTTCTCTAATCCATGCCCAAGATATTATGTTCACTGGTTTTTACAGGTACCTCCCCAGTATATTTCCGGGCAGGCAAGAGGCAGCTGTACCCGTGGGTACTTGTTCAGCCTTTACAAAACAGTAATTCAGGAATACTGTGCCGAGCAGTTCTCCATCTTTGGGTCCGAACCTTCCCCTTTCTGGACCTGGAGAAGGTGGCCTTCCAGCCAAGTTTCCCCCAAAGAGAAAGGCTTAGCGTAAGAAGTGAGCAGAGGCCCCTTCCTCCTTGTACAGGCAGTGCCAAGATCCTTTTCGAGGCTGTGCTATTCAAAGCACGCTGCAGAGGACACTGAAGACGCAGAAGAAACGCTGTCAGCATGGGTCCCTGCAGCGTGATTCAGGGAGGCTGAGGCTGACGGGCCAGGCAGGCAGCCCACGTGGCTGTCAATGAGCAAGACTGGCACTGGGGGAAGGCACTGACCGCAATTTTTCTGCAACGCCAGAGTTAAGCCTGGCTTCAATGAATGCATTATGATCCCTTCTGTCAGGTGGCTGCAGTGTCAGGTGACTTTCTCAGTGGAGATTTAAAATTTTTCACAGCCCTTTTTATGCTGACCACTGAGCCCCTTGTATCCTTTGCTGGAAGAGGGCAAATGTCACAAGACCAAACAGATTTGGGGTCTTCCCTCACCTACAGCACCCCTCATACGCAGCAAGGGGCTTCGCAGAGCAGGGCTGTGGCCTTGGCTTTGTTTTGTCATGTGGCACTTGGCTCCCACTCGGTCTGTTTTTCCCCTGCAGCGTCTCCCACTCACCCACAAATAAAACAGAGCAGAGTGCAGAGCGTGGAGGGGGGCAGGGGGGGCTGCCAGATGGCTCCATGAGGCTGATCATCAAATTCGCTACCCATCTTTTGTTTCTTTTTCTTTTTTCTGCACTTGCTGTCGTTATTCAGCTCATTCACTTTTAAATCCTGCTTCACATCCCTCTTCATCCCAGTCAGTCACCGCACTCCTTGTTATACGGGAGGCATCCCAAGGACGTTGTGTGTGGCATCTGTTACAGCATATGGTACATCTGCTGCTTCGGGGAGCTCTGAGTGTTTCTGCCTCGCGCTCTTCCATGCGCGCCTGTGTACGTGCGTGTGTGAGATGTCGGCTCTTCAGCTGCCCTCTTCAGCAAGGATCCCGTCTGATGCAGTTTCCGTTAGCAAATACAGTAAAACCAGGATTCTGGATGGCTGACAATTTGTTTTCTGAGCAAATGGTACCCTGCAGATAGGATTGCTATAAACTTTAATAGGCTGTATGGCAGCCACAGTTGGAAGCTGCGAGACATTTTCAGCTTTAGGGTGTCTTCACCACCTCAGCCAGCGTGTTACGCATTTAGGTTTGTATGAACCAAAGCCCTGAACCAGATCTGCCTATAGTCAGGGTGATGCATAGCGTAAACACAGAATGGGCAACGCTCCCTTCCCTTTACACTCCAGCTAGTCTGCAGCGATTTTCATTAATGTTGTTCCACTGGAGGTATTTCTGAAATCTGTTATCATCATCATGTTTCTAGTGTTTTGTGTTTTTTGTGAATTACTTATTTTCCTAAATGAAGAACTTACAGTCAAAATCAGATCTGTTAACTAGATAAATTATTTTAGGAAATAGGAAGAACTGGAAGGAAGGGAGTGGAGTCATAGAAACACTTATGGAAGGATTTCAGAAGAAGGGAGAGGCAAAAGGCAGATTTTCAACAACTTGTCACCTCACGCAATTGGAAATACATGTTGCAACTCATTTTTGCTAGACAGTTTTCCAAAAGTTACTGTGTCTGGATTGGGTAATGAGTTAGAGTCTGATATTGTTATGTTCCCTACCCTTTTTACGCCAAGTCACAAAGTGCAGAGGATGAACTAAGAAAAAAGGAGTAATATTAATTTTAAAAAAAATTCTGTGTCCTTTTTTTGTTTTTTTTAAATTCATGGGAGGAATTAACATAAGATGCTGACCAAAAAGGAAAATGTTCACCCCTCTCAATACAGGTGGGATAAATTATCCCCTGATAAGCTTTTGTCTCTGTGTTGTTTATGGAAGGAACTTAAAGAACTAGTGATGACCCGATATGTAACTTTCACTTGGCTAAAGATGAGATGAGCCCTGATTTTTTGATATGAGGAATAAAGTGAGATAACAGGGAGGGAGGAAGTGGAAGAATAGGGAACTGGATGGCAGGAACCAAAAGTATGAAACTTCAGAGCATTAGTGTTTGGCAGCCTGAGAAAGGAAGCCTGTAGGAAGGATCTGGGAGGTGATTTGATGTTAAATCGGGAAGGACTGATGTGCCATATCCACACAGGACCTCTCCAGGACTGCCATGAGCTCTGTTAGTACAGGGACTGTCTAACCGATGGTGGGACCAGGTGAAGAAACTGAGACACAGCACAGTTGTTTACTACATTGTTCTCCTTCAGCCACTGAGCATGTTACCGTTCTTTGTCCACCAAAGTCACCTCTTCTTAGGAGAAAATTTTGCCAAAAGGATTGTCTAGAAGGACCTAAAATAGCATGGGGTAAGGCACTAAAATAGCCAGAGGCCTGGAAACCTGGAAATGTCTGATTTGTTAAGTTTTGCTTTAACGTTGTCCCTTTGATGACTTTTAATAAACTCTTGCATGTCAGTACCTCCGTTTCAGCAACTGTAAGATAGCACTTAGAATGCTATTAATGCTCTTTTTCAGGGGAGCTGAGGGAATTAGTTAATACATTGGATAAAAGTGTTTATCAGTGTGCCAAGCTCTTTGTTGTGTAAGGATTTCTCACGTTAATTTCACTGTCTGGCTTTCTAGGGAAGGACATGGCAGCAGTGCAGAGAACCTTAATGGCTCTAGGCAGTTTGGCTGTCACCAAGGACGATGGCTGCTACAAAGGGGATCCGTCCTGGTTTCACAGGTAAAGTCCAAAGTGCAGCTGCTCAGAGCTGTCTTCTTGGGAAGCTGGTAATACCCTGTGCCTTTAGGTTTTAAGGAAAGTTATGGGGAAAGAAAGGGAAGAATCTTTCCAAAGTTTCCATGTAAGGGAGAGGTTTTCTCTCCAGAGTCTAGAGGAGGGAAGCAAATGCCCAGCCAGGCAGTGACATTTTCTACCCTTCACTAGTTCCCAACTTTGTCAGTGTCACTGCTAGGCCCACCTCTTACCATGCCTTGTTGGCCAGAAGTTACAGCAGGGCTGCTGGGGAGGAGCCCTGTGGGAGCTGTGCAGCGCAGCCATCCTGCCGCCTTTTCTTACTTGGCTCCTCTCACCCCACCTGCCGTGTCCCTCCTGCCCCGGAGCTGGTACCAGGACTAAGGGGTGCATTGCCCGTGGCGAGAAAAGGGAAGAAAACTGGCGGCAGCCCTGCAGGTATGTGTGTCCTAAGAGTAGCTAGCAGGAAAAGTGTACTTTTGCCTCACATCGGACCACAGACAGAAGACTAAGGAAGACAATGCTGTAATGGATGTGAGCAAACCTCCATATAGTGACCCCCTTATTGAGCAAAGAGAAGGCATGAAGCCTCTTTCCATTTTTCATCAAACCAAAAATGATTTCATTTCCTAGTCCTCTTCTTTCTTGGGGAGTACTACTTGTCTGTGAAGAATTCTCTGGCTTGGGAAAGCTGCTTATTTGCTCTAAAACTCCATTTGTTTTGGCTAGGGAGTCTGAGAAACAGGGACAGGAAGAAAAGGAAATCCTCCCACAGTTAGCCTTTCTGCCCCACAGGAGGGTCTGCCATCCAAGAGTATTTCTCGTGCTCAAATGTCTGAGATATCTTAACAAAGAGAGTGCTGGCTGCTTGTCTTTGGTTTCCTTGAATTTTCTGATGTCTAGGTGAGGGTCAGCAAAAGCAAAGCAAACTTCACTTGGTTTGTCTTAAACCTTGAGCTGGTTTAACTGAGGCTAAGGGAGATTTGAGTTTTAGGGGAGTAAGTGCAAACTCCTATGCATTTTTTACATGAAATTAGTTTAAATTAACTTAATACAGTCCACAAAGAGATTTGTATTTATTGAATATAATTGGGTTTAAAACTCAAATCCAGTTACATGCTTTAATATAAACCAGACATGAAATCACTATGGCCCAGACAGGCTTATTTGTTTTATATAACTAAAACAAAGCCCTACAAGGAAAAATTAATTTTCATCCGGACTCCTAATTGTGGGTGGGAACAGTTTTCATTGGCATTAACAAAGATGTGATCACCTCCCTTCTCCCCCAGCTGTCTGTCCTGCCCATACTGCTTGGATAGTCAATCCACATCTGTTGCAGCCCCTGAAATACCACTTTCTAGCCACTGCCTTAAGGAAAACTGATGTTATTTCTATAAGGAAATAACATATGGCAGATCAGGAGCTGTTTTCTGAGTAGCTTACCCATCCGTTCAGGCAGATCAAGCCCCCTCACTGCCACCCAGAGTTAGTCATGAGTCAGGGCTTTCAGGCTGATTTTTAATCGCCTTAAGTTAAATTGAAAGAAGTCACGATTAAATGGAATAAGAGTATCCGTGCAGGGATCTACAGTGATTAAGATACCCCTACACTTGAGCTAAGCTGTTTAACTTTCCATTGCCAGTGTCCCTCATTCCCGGTCCCACCAGGCCTGATTCCCCCTTCCTTGCATGCCCTAGTGAGGTTCACGGATCCATGGCTGTTTGTTATCAGCAAATCATAAGTACATGTTCTTACCTGTAAGACCATAATGTACTAAACGTGGTGCTTATGATGGTAAAATAAAACACTAGAAGATCCAAACTGTATATGTAATCAACTTTTATTAGCACATCCAGAGTTCTCTTTAGTCTCTCTTTTTATTTCTTCTTTGCAGTTCTCATTTTTTTCCTGTTCATAGTTATATTTTGAATTGCTGTGGAATTACTCCACAACACAGCTGAAAATTCTAGGAGGAAAAAGAAAAAAATAATAGAATGTGTTCCTGGGATTTTAATTAAAATAAAGGCAGACACAGTGAACCTGAGATTCAATTAGGTAATAGGAGTAGTTCTAAAAACATCCTCTAGTGGAGACCCTGGCAGCAGTTCAGTGCCGTGTATGGATTCTGGAAAAGAAATTAAGCAGCAGTGAGAGGGGGTTGCTTTCTGAGGCACCTGCAATTCTGCGTGCCTCCCTCCAAAATGGCATGTTTTATGGCAAGAGCTGTGGGGTTTGAGAGTCTGTGATGGGCTTTATAAACCCTCTTACTAGTCTATAGAGTAACACTGGAGACCCATTCCAAAAAATGACAGGTCAGTACTGGTTTCTGGTGGATCTTTCTCCCCTTTCTGCCTTGCTGGGCTTTCATACAGATGTGGGTTCTTCTCCTGCAATGTCCTGAACCCCTTGAGCCTAGCAAGGAATTTAAGTGCTTTTTTGGACTCGAGCCAGGGTGCTTAGCACAGAACAGAATCAGACCCTCACAGAGAGGATCATGTTGATGGTTTTCAATCACAGTGGGCACCTAATTGAGCATTCTAATCTAGTGGTGGGGTGGAGAGAAAAAGGGAATTGTCACACAATGCCATATTGCAGGGTAACCTGATGCCGGGACAGGCCAACACAGCACGGAGAAAGATTGCACCTGGGTAGGAGAAGAGTCCGGTTGATTGAAAGCCTCCCTCAGTCTGGGGCTCTGCTGATTTGTACGGCTTATCTGGCAGCACCAGACTGATCCTTCCTCCTTGTAAATTACTTGTTTTCCCTCCCGTGTATAAATGAAAGATTAATCCAAGATGAACAGTTTCTATCAAGGCAGCAGAATACAAACTTTTGTGCTACTCAACCACCACTTTGGCCCTCAGTGCTATTTTCAGGGAAAAGAGGCTCCTTTTAAACTTCAACAAAGGTTCATTGATCTAAAGGGATTTTGAGACCAGGGACACTGAACAAAGTGGTCAGCATGTTTTGACAGAAGATGAAGGACTGACATACAGTTAGAACACAGGTGCAAAGGGCAAAGTCTGTCGCTTAGAGGAGAGAGATCTGGAAATGGCAACAGAGCAATTGTTCTGTCCTGTGGCAACCATCGTCCTCTCTGCAAAAATGAGCAAGTCGCTTCTCTGTCCCATTGTTTCTCCAGACACATTCAGCTCTTATTTACTCCACTGAGTTAAATTATACCAATTTGTACTGTTACTCTAGATGGGTATCAACTTGTAGTACAGCACAGGTAAGTGTCTCATTGATCAGATCCCATGGACTACAGCTGTTAAGAGTGATAGGGCTTCACACAAATTAACCCTATCATAAGTGTTACATATAGCACTACATAAATATTTTACCTGTCGTAGCTGCTGGGGAAGTCCCGTGGGGTCCTGGAGTAAGTGGTACAGTGAAAGTCTGAAGTGTTGTAGCTTTGACTAGAGCATTGCTTCTAACTGCAGGAAAGCTATTAGCCCAGCCAGCATTGTCCAGCCCATGGGATGGTGCAAATGAAATATTGCATTGCAAGGGGCAACGTCTGTTAACATGAGCCAATTTCAGATTGCTTTTCATGATTCTCTGGGCATATGCAGAATGACGGTATGTCTGTACATTGCTTTTTTTGTGTGTTTCTGGACAGGAAAGCACAGCAGAATCGACGAGGATTTTCAGAAGAGCAGCTTCGTCAGGGACAGAATGTTATAGGCCTTCAGATGGGCAGCAACAAAGGAGCATCGCAGTCGGGTATGACAGGCTATGGGATGCCAAGGCAGATTATCTAAATGTATCGCTGAAAACACTCCTTCTGCAGCATGGTCTGTTAAAAAAAAAAAAAAAAAAGGAAGAAAAAAAAAAAAGCTCATTAGTTCCCTTTCTGCCTGGTTTTTAATAGTTAGCACTCTCTACGGTTTGGGGTATTTTTTGTTTGATTTGTTTTATTTGCAGCTGCCAGAGTTCATCTAGGAACTTGGGTTTTCATGGTGGTGTGTGTCAGTTCACAGCACGTACGCACTGCTGCCTCCTACTTTTCACTTCTGAACTATGCAAAGACAGTTATTCTGTATTAATTTATTTGCAAAGTGTTATCTTCCATATTTGTCTCACACTGCACTTGTATTTCAACCAGTAATCTCATTCTTCAATTCAGTGATGATATTGTTTGACCTAAGAATAAAGACAAATTAAAGACATCTCTTAGACTCGTTATTTAAAGGAGGTAAAAGCAATTAAGACCAAGGACTGCATGGTACAGTGCTGAGGAGTTAAATGTTTTAAATGGTTGATCTGTCTCACGTCTAACCCAGAGCCCTCTCTGAGTAACTCTTTGCTGTAGTGTTCACAGTCTGTGTTACATGTTCAATTTAGTGTTTGTCTAAAGGCACACCCACTGTATTTTCATAAAAAGAAGATGTATTGTCCATTGAGTCTGACTCGTGTAGTCCCACCCAATTTAGCTTGGATTTCCCTTGACCTAGTGTGCTGGGTTGACTGCAGCTGGCAAACTTGTGGATCGAGATAAAATGAGTTTAATAGGGAAGACAAAGCTGTGAAAACAAAGGAAAATAAGAAATTAATTCATTACTTCCCATTGGCAGGCAGACATTTAGCTGCTTCCTGGCAAGCAGGGCCTCAGTATGTATGGCGTTACCACAGACATATCCCCTTCCTCCTCCTTTTCCCTGAGCTTTTGTTGCTGACCACGACACCATATGTATGGAATATCCCTTTGGTCAGTTGGGGTCAGCCGTCCCGGCTGTGTCCCCTCCCAGCTTCTTGCCCACCCCTAGCTATGGGGACAGAATGAGAAAGGGAGGAGACATTGACACTGTGCGGGTACTGTTTAGCAATGGCCACCGCACTGGTGCGTTATCAACGCTGCTTTAGTCACAAATCTAAAGCACAGCTCCCTCTGAGCTGCTGGGGAGAAGGTTACCTCCATCCCAGCCAGACCCAGCACATCCAGCAGCAGGTCAGTCTTCAAACTCGGGGAATTCTTCACCATGAAAGGACTATCTGACAGACAGAGGTGAGAACAGGCGATACCTTCTGATAGTTGACATTACATCAAACAAAACGCTGCAAAACAAGTTGTGTTTTAAAGGCAAAGGAAGGAATAGAAGAAATGTGCTAGAATGCTTCTGACCTGGAAAACGCCTTTGGTTCAAATTTAAATAATCTGTTATGCTCACCTGTGATGGGCTGTAAAGGCGGCTGGTAGTTCATTTGGGCAGTTTGCTGGAGAGTCGATAGAAGAACCGCTTGCTGGCATAGTCATCTGGCCACAGAAGCGTACCAGAGCAGATTCACCAGCTAGTCAGGGCAGGTTGCCTCACGGCTGCGTGGCATGTACACTTGAGGGATGCATGCTATTTTCTTCTCTCTTCTTCATGTTGTTGCCTATCTCTGTGGGCTTCGCTTGCAAAGCCCCGTCACTTCTTCCCAACAGGCAAGTAGGAAGGAAATGTGATAACTGAACTCTGTGGGCCTTTTTTTTTTTTTTTTTTAATTTCATGACAGACTTCCAAGAAGGCCTGAAAACATAGTATCTGGGTAGGTAACAAAAGAAGGGTAATGTGTTCTGACAGCTGTCTGAGAGCCTACGTACACTGGTAGGGGTGACTTCTGTCTGAGTCAGAACCTAGTGACACACGGTGGCAGCGGGTTGTCCACTAAGCTCTGGAGCCAGCAACACACAGATTGGCATGGCTTCCAAAGCTTCTACCACTGAATAAACTGGAGGGACGATTTCCCCATCTCAGATGAATCTCTGTCCTCCCTGTTGGGATGGGAATAACACCTCCCCGCTTCAGTCAAGCTTTGCTGAAGCACTGTGGAGCACAGCAAGCGAGAAGAGATGTAAAGGTCACGTTACGTGGTTGGGGCTGAGGGGATCTGTGACAGCTGCCACTGAAAAGGTCCTGCCCCCACTTGTATCTCCTCTTATACCTGCCAGGGCATCTTGGCTCCTCCACTGTGCTCTTGTCAAGCACTTTTTTGTGTTCACTACCTGTTTAGGGCTATTTTTCTGTTATGAAGGTGGATTAGCTCAGCAGAGGATCAGATGACCACACCAGATGTTGCATCTGGGGTAGGAGCTCACCTTTCAGCTGTGGTGGGACATTAGATCAGTGCAAGGTATAACACGTGACTTCCCCCCCTAGATATTACATTAGGTGAAACATGAAGAAAATAGCAATTTTTCTTTCTAAAAGAAGAAAATCTGGGCTGGTGGCAAGACAAATGACTGCCATCAGAAATTTCACCTTTGTGAATATGAACAGCAGCCATCTTCTCCTAATAGAAAGTCACAGCCAGAGCAGACGAAATGGCTGGGTGAGAGGAGCTGGAAGAACTGCCTTGCAGGTAAGAGGTCTGAGAGGATCTGCCTGCATCACCTGCCCTCCTCTGTCAAATGTTCTCCTTGACCTTACAGCCAGCAAAGGGGCTCTGGGCAAATTCAAGTCCTAGCCACTAGCCCAGCTGACTCAGAGGAGCAGGCAGACTTCTTGGTCAGAGGACTGGTCCATCTAGCCCGGCACTCTGCCTCTGGCACTGGCAAAAGACAAGGCTACTTGGAAAGAGCACTTGAGCCCGGCTGCTTTCTGTGGTCCTTGCCCTTCCTTCTCTATCAGCATCTGCCATTGTTGCAGTAAGGCGCATCCGAGCAGAAAGATCATGCTCCAGTTAAATGTTCTTTCGTCAAAGCTACATTACCTAATTAAATGTGCTTTCATCAGGTTTAGCATTCTAACAGCCTCATTGAAGTTAGAGAAAATGTTGTGTGCTTGCATAGAAAAAAAAACAAAACCAAAAAACCAGCCAAACAAAAGCCCCACACCAACCTAGTAATTTTAACAAACCGTATTAGCAACAACAGCTAAGTGCTCCAGGAAAGAAAATCTATACCTTGTGGCTGCAGAGACAGAACCTGTTTACTGTGGGAACAACAACAAGAAAGACTTTTCCCCAGGATCTTATCTTTGGGAACCCCTTCCCAAGCTCACAACGTATGCTTTCATTACCTTAAACCACCAAACTAAGCTAGCTGTTAATGTCTGGTAGAAGATGATGCAAAGTATACTTTATTCTGTGGGTTAACCTTGCCCTTCCATATTCTCTTATGATGGTTATGGAAATATTAATGTCATTATTAATTAAATATTAACATGCTCTGGCCTACTAATGTCCTCCTGTTAAAACGTCCTTACTACCAAGTTTACAAACATCTTAAGCTAAGTAAATTGATATAATACCAGGCTAATTTGGTTACCAACTTAGCAGGAAATTGTCACTTTTACTATACTAACAATAAACCATTGTAAGTTTGCTTCTACTGCATCAAAACCACTTAGGCAGGTCTCCCAGAAGCCTTATTAATTTCTATGACAACCTTCCGCATTGTTAGGAGTAAAAGCCTTGCTATATGTTAGAATAGAGACATACAGGAGCTTTTAATAAGTACCGAAGGCTATGGATTGAGTGTGTGCTTGGGAGGGGGTGTGCATGTGTCACTGAGCTATTGGGATCTCTAACACTGAGGGGAGAGTTTCCTCCGCAGGTGATGAACAACATTTCACTTAAGGCGGGGGACTCAGTTTGACAGCAAGCATGAGCTAAGGTAAGACCCTTCACGTGCTGCCTCTAACCCTTCTTGAAGCCTGGCTGTGATTTGGTCAGCTATCCCACCTCAAAACCAAAATAAAATGTTTTTGTGAGAAAGTGCTTTAAATACCCTCCCCCCTCAACAGCTGTACCAGAGCAAGCCCCATCATAGCAGGCTGTACCAGAAACACCTTAAACGTTGCAGCCCTTATCCTTCAGTTTGCCCATACCTGTAGAAAAGTAAATTACATTTATCTGCTTTCATGAAAGTTTTGAGACCATGACCTCATTATGGACAATTGCTTAGGGGTTTTTTTGTTCGGTTTTTGTTGTTGTTGTTGTTTTGGGTTTTTTTTGTTGTTGTTTGTTTTTGGTTTTTTGGTTGTTTGTTTTTACAGTAAGGTGGCATCTAATAGTCTGCTGAAAGGATGCTCAATAGGTGTGTGAGTGAGCAAGAAACACATACATGAGCGTGAGATCCAAGTTCATCCCCATTTATAAGGAGAGCTGAAAGAAAACTCAACAAACAGAAAGTCAATAGTTTAAGTTCAGCCCGTTCAATTAAGCTGGAGCTTGAGGACTATTAGCCTAACATAACATGACGCGTTTTAAATAAAAACTAATGAGTGTGAACGGCATGAAGAGGCTCCGCTCTCCAGTAAATCACTTTGCAGCACGCCTCTGCCGAGCGGCATCCCTGGTGCTCAGCGGGGGTGCGAGGAGAAGGTGCTGCTGGTGCGAGGAGAAGGAAGGTGCTGCTGGTGCAAGGGGAAGGTGCTGCTGGTGCGAGGAGAAGGTGCTGCTGGTGCGAGGAGAAGGAAGGTGCTGCTGGCAGCCGACCCTTCCCTTCCACCTGCGAGCTGCCCTCGTGGGCTGTTCGCACCCCAGCCCCAGCGCAGTCAGACCGAGCTCACTTGTTTTTCTCACTGCGTAGGCCAAAACAGAGCCACCGGGGAGGAAGGGTGAGGACTCAGGACATCAGAGGTTCATTTCTCTGTCTGTAATCGATTGCATTTGGCTCTGGCTGCGTTGTTCGGATTTGCCCCCTCTGTTTCTCTTCTATGAAAGCAGTGGCTAATACTCACTTAATAGTGATGGCTTGAACAGCTCAGGCATTAATAGGATCAGCGATACGGTAATGTCTCCTCACTAGAAATAAGCTTTAAATATGTTGAGAAAGGAAGCGAGCACCTCCAGATTAAAGAAATTCAGCCATTTACACTAAGCCCGTTCTGCGGCTGCCATGGCGGTTCCTGAGCAGGGAGGGCACGGCCACCAAGGCTGCAGGTGAGTGAGCGTGTGTACGCAGCCCCCCCGCCAGCTATTTGGTCTTCTGTAAACTTAAAAAGAAACAGAAAAGCTGATTTTGTAATGCACGCCTAAGCTACTAAGGCAAACGCTCTGTGACACCCTAAATTTCAGGCGATCCTCAAACAGTCAGGGGGAGGAACAGACATTTTTGTTGGCATGTGTTTTTCGCACAGTATGCTCTTGACTGGAAACACGTGTTTTCCCTCTCTGCGGCGCTTGCAGTCCTGCAGCAAAGGCAAGCGACACGGGCACGAAGACAGCGCAAGCGACTGCTAGGAAAACATGCACAAGCTGCCACCTCTCACCACTCTAACAAACAGATTAACCTTTTTAAACTTCACTGAGGTTTTTCTTCCCACCTGAATCTGCAAAATAAAAACACCACAGTTGTCTGACTAAGCTCAAGCAATAGAAAACTATGAGGTAAAATGGGGGGGGGATGAAAAAAAAGATATTAGCTATTACTATAGGGGGAAAATCACAGCCTTGGATGGAAGGAAATTTTTCTGCTCTCATCTTGCAGTGTTCATGTAACAGCACAGCGCACGACGCTGTGACATTCAAATAAAGTTATAATGTCATTTCTCAGATACAGAAATACAGTGGCCTGTAGTCCTATTTGATTTATAAAGGAAATTAGAGAGATGACCTTTCTCCCTAATGAAATTTCTGTTAAATGGCTTGCTTTGGTAGAAATGTTACTCCATTACTGGGCAGGAGTAAACCCTCTGCTCCAGTGAGTCCGTACTCTGCAGACCGTGTGGCAGGGTTAATGCTTGTGTCTAGGTTCAGAAGAAGCGATGTCAAGAAATGCAGGAGCGGGCTCGGCTCGGCTCGGCTCGGCTCTGCTCTGGGGAGCTGCAGGGCCAGGCTCACCTGGCGAGAGGAGAGGCAGCACTGGGAGGAAGGAGCAGCCATCCCCCGGCACGTGGTTTGCAGGGGCTCGAAGCAGCACAGCGTGTCTGAGACAGACCGATGACAGCCGCGTATTTCCAAACTGGATTGTAAGAAAGGATATGCGTTGTCATCATGTCAAGAAAGATGTGAGGTGGATGAAGGCTTTTATGTTTGCACAAAAATCGGCTAAATGTTCTGTTTCTCTCATTTCTTGTTAAGGCACGGAAAAAGAGAATGACAAAAATGAGCAGGGATTGTTTTTAGGAGCAGGTTTTGCATTAGTGTCATTATGAGTCAACACTTCATACTAAGTTTCTTTGTATTAGCTCCCACACATAATGTAGATGGAAGCTCTGCTGCTTCCCGCTCCTTCCAACACACGACCCAAGAGATGTTGTTTCGACCAGGTTCTTAAAGATGCTGAAGGGCCTTCTGCACCCACGGATGTGCCTTAACACCCCCAGAGCTGCTGAGCACTGGACCTGGTCTTTGTGGGTTTGGCCCTTGGTAAAAGGGGGACAAAACTCACTTCCCCATCTCGCAGGAAAACAGTCACAACAGACACCAGGTCTGGCTTTAAAGTGCTTGGATACCATGGCAACATTGGTTTTCCAAGTGGATAGAAAAACTTTTGATGCAAGGAAGAAAATCAATACGTCAGGTAACAGTTTGGAAGGTGCAAGTGGAATATCAAGGGAATCGGTGCATGTGCCAGGAGCAATCACCACCTGGCATCCTCTGGAGAGACCATTTTCCCTTATCTGCCATGACGGTTCAGATGAATCATTGTGCCACCATTCTGGTGGTGGTGTTAAATTAAAGCAGCATTTCTTGGATTCCGCCTACCTCAGAAGGGTGTTTAGGAAGATGGGCTACAGCTGGGTCCCCACACAAGTAGCAGCTGGAGAAGGTTTTTCTACTTAAAAGCAAGAGTTTGAGCTTTCAATGGGTGGATTTGGTTGGTATGAAGGAACTGCAGTGAAAGGTTTGGGCCTTGCTGGAGGAAAGATAAGGTGGGGTAAATAAAATTCAGGCTCGTATGCAGAAGCTGAAGTGCACTTGGCTTTCCTTCTGTGGGAGCTTTTGCTCTTAGACAGTGTCCCTAAAGTGGCTCAGCACTGGCAGGAGCTGTTGGGAACAGAGCAAAGCAGCTATTAATCCTTCTTGGCTGTTTGTTGCTAAGTGTGTTTTATTGCTGGATGTTGATGGAGCCGTCGTTAATCAGGGGCAGCGTGGCCGCGGTTGAAAGCGCAGCGTGTAGGAGTGCGGCTGTGCGAAGGAAGGTGCCCATCTCCTGACCATGCGTGGTCCTTGTGGGAGCTGCTGGGGGCAGGGGACAGCTGGCTCGCCGCTGGGATGCGCCGGCTGCCACCATGAAGGTCAATGTAGTGAGTTTTAAGGAATGAACCTCTGGTTCCTGGGTCCTGGCAATTGTTTTTCAGACTCTGGTGTGTGCTCAGTTTCATTCTCTACCATTTGTATCAGAGACCTACTCTTTAGGTTTTCTTAGTGTAATTAAAAAGCATTTGTGCTTGGGTCTCAGGAGACCCACTGAAATCCTAGTGTGTGTTTTGTAAGACACTTACTCAGCCCTAGAGGTCTCACTGAAAAACAAAAGTTATTTTCTCTTCCTGCTGTGAAATGTTTAATCATGTGAATCCTTCCCCCAGAAGCATTACCATAATCTAAGCTGTTTTATAAGGTGCCAAATATAATGGCTAGAACAGATATGATTTTATTTTTTTGTGTGTTAATAAGTTGAGCTATTGCCATAACCTTTCAGGAGAGAATACGAAGTATTATGTGAAGATGATTGCTGTGGTGGGTTTCTCTGTTTTCTGGATGTGAAACACCTGTAACCAGTTGAGTCAAAGTAAGTAGAAAAAAAATACAGTGCATTTGTAGTAATTGGCTATTTTTCTTTTTTCCTATCGCTTCTCTGTCTTTTTCTTTTTATATACTTGGTGTAGGAGGAGGATCAAAAGGAAAATTATTGTTTACAGCCAAATTCAGCAGTCTCTGTATTCTGTAAAATGAATTCATGAATGATTAAACAGTTTTTGTGCTGTTTGCTTTTGAAGTGGGAGTTGTGAAATAAAAGCAAGCCATAGTACTGCAGTGTCACTGAAGCAGGCTGCGTGAGTGAACCTTACTTTGGCAGAATATGTTCTGTATTTAAAACGTCTGTCTCCATGTAATACGATGAATCCCTTAAGAACTACCTTCTGCAGTTGCTCTGTGAATTGCACTCCCACTGGAGTCAAGTACATCCAGGCAAATTGGATTATTAGCTGGAGATAAATGGGCCCAGGGAGCACTTAACTGAAGGAGCGATGATGCTTGTGCTCTTCAACTAAGTATAAACGCTGCCTCTAACAAAAGCGGGAGGGATGGAGGAAGGAGGTTTCAGTTCTGAGCACTGCTTTCTTTCAGAGGCTGTGTACTAGCTATCATGGGATGAATCATAAACCTTCACATTCATCCAGAATGAATCTTTAGTTTTGGAGACAATGAGTTTCAGAAAATGTTATCTTCTTCGTAATAATCTTGAAATAAAAGGAGTGATTTAGTTTTCTGTTTAGGACAATCTTCTTAAAATGATGTTTGTTTAATCCATACTGTAGGTGTAACGTGTGATCAAGGCCAGCTGAGAATGGTTAGAGTGCTTTAAACTACAAACCCTTTCCTTGCAGTGAGATTTTTTAGAGTATTAGAATTGGAAAATGGAGGCTGGAAACAGTTGGATTTCTTTGTTCTCTTGCAATGTGGCAGTTGTGAGATGCGAGCCCCAAACAGAGCACTGTGTGGTCAGCAAAGCCTGCAAGGAAGGGACTGAACCGCGGTGGTTGTGACTGGCATTAGGTAGGGGATGATGCACGCAACTCCCCATAATGGGCAGAGAAAACAAAGGTTTTGGTTTTTTGTTGGTTTTTTTTTTTTTGATTCCTGGACTCCTTATTTAAACCTGAAAAGAGGGATGGGAGGGAAGTATGGTCTGATAGAAAAGAAAAACTAAAAGCGAACGCTACCTGCTACCGACTTGTCTGTTTTATAGATGTGATGGGTCTTCAGGTAAAATGCAAATTAGAAAGTAAATGGATTAGAACACTAGCTAGATGACCAGCTTGAAATGACCCATGAAATCAAGGGAAAGATGGACAGAATAAAAGGTGATTTCAGAAAAATATTAGAGTGGAAGGGATCCTGATGAGCATGAACCAGCTGCTCTATTAGAAAAAGGAGGATTCCCTTCATCTGGGAGAAGATGAATGACTTCTACAAATGGAAATATAAACCAGTCAGACTTCATGTCATCAATATCACTACTTCTGTCACCAAGGGTCACAAATGTTATTTGTCCCTCTAGTCTATGTTTGTATATTCTCAGTTAATATTGCTAATTTAAAACCCATACATAGCAAATGAAGGTGAAAGTCCTGTCATTTTGGCTGGGGACGAGGAAAGGCGGATCTTTATTCACATTAGTGGGAAGTTGTTCATAGCGGAGACCGGTAATGTACATTGCTTAAAGAGAACTGGCATTTGCTTGTTTACTTGGCTGTCTAAAAATAAGACTGAATGCACAGCAAAATGCACACGCTCTCTCCAGAACCCAACCTCTGTGCAGGCAAAGCTGCTGCTCTGGGATAAGCTCTTCTCCCGTCCAGCGCGAGCTGCTCATCTGAAGAAACAAAAGACAGTGTTCCCGCTAAAGTCTTTTTATTCCGAAATGGATGAGTGCCTATCCATTAAAAGGAAACCAGGTCCTCCAAAAGAACAGGAATTTTTTTAAAACTGTTTTGCTCCTTGGAGTGAGGAAAATTAACTCTAAAAATAGCTCTTTATAGAACATTACTTAGAGCTGGGCGCTTGTAACTACCCTTTGTCCTTTGAGATAAAGGCTGTGGCTATTGCAGTTTGCTTGGCGTTTTACAGAATGAATTATGTTTCCTCCCTCGGGATTCATTACAAATACAAAGCTCTTCTGAGACTTATCATGGCGTTTGGGAGTCCTTTAAAATCCTCAGAAGGAGGGCTGCACTGAAAATGCAATGTGTTACGAAGACTTGTTGAAAAATGCAATTTCTATAACCCATTTACACCACAGGATCATGTTGTACATACAGTTTTCCCCTGTGGCTGTGGCAGTAAAAACTCGTAGGAGGGTGGCTCTGCCAGCATCTCAGATGATCCTAAATTAGCTCTCCCCTCCTTTTGACTTAGCGAAGCACCATGAGTTGTCCAGCTTGCCTGTTAAAATAAATCCACTGCAAGTCTGGACAGGCAAAAGATAGGAAGACGACCAGCCGACAAGGAAGTGGATATAGGGAGCTCCCTGCGCCTGAAGGTCAAGGCAGACAGACGTTCAGCTCTCCTCTCTTACAGGGAGGAAGTGCAGAGTCTTGGCAGGCTCTGCCATTACCGTACACAAAGGATTTAGCATGGGGATCTCATCCCATGCTTTCCAGACAACAAAGGATACTGAAATTTCGCTGCAGTAGGCAAGCGCAGCTTATGTGACCAGCTATTACTAGGCACTGTACTTGTACGTGTGTGATCAGCTTCGGTTTGCTGTGATACCCTTAAGTACTGATCCTTAAACAAATCTCAGGTGGCTTCTCCAGTTTGGCAAATTGCTGATCAGACTGATTTCTCCAATGCTCTTGATTTGCTTTGTTTTATGTTTTTGTGAGGTGATGGGCTCTAACATTGGGAGAGTTGAACATACTTGAAAGAATATGGAGTAGGGCCTCCTTGTGGGGAAAAAATACAGTACTTAAATCCCAGATAAAGCTTTTGTCCACAGAGCTGGCTCAAGTGGTGTTGCTGTGAGATGTTATCCAGTTCCATCAGTCAACATGATGGTGCTGGAGGAAGGTTCACAAGCTCTTTGAGTTGAGGCTGTGTGGAGATCCAAGGGCTGGAAAGGGTGCTTCTCTCTGCTGAACTTCCACACAGCAGACACAAAAGCTAAAAACAAAACAAAAAAGCCCTCAGCTGTAGTTCAAACTATGGTAAAATTTTTTTAATTTTTTTTTTCTTTTTTTAGTCAGTGTCTTGTGATGACATTGTCAATGGAGCAGGTATGGGTTGTAGCCCTCTACTGTTAATAGCTCCTCAGTTCTTGCAATTTCATCATGTGGTAGGGAATGCGTGAGGATGCTGCCATATGCAGATCATGACCGTATCGAACCGTTTGAAGTCCTGCACCTCTAACCGACATACAAACAGCAATCTCTGTAACGTAGAACCTAGAAGCAGGCAGGAGAAACAAATGCAGCTTATGTGGATCACAGTGACAAGTTTTATATTTAGACTTTCATTTTTGTTTCCATCAGTCCAGATCCTCTTCTGCCTGTTATTTCATTTCACTCAGCCCAAGGGCATGAGAAGATATTCAAGCTGGTGATCAACCCTTAATGAAGATTAGTCTCCCTGCAGCTGAGATAGAGCAGTTGCTGGCAACTGCTCTAAGGTGTCAAGGTCAGAGGGGACCGTGATGACCTAGCAAGAACATCAGGAGCATCTCTGAAAAAAAAGTTTGAACAGGGGACTCTGCAAGTTGGTGAACAGCAGTCAGTGCAATTCTCGGTCAGTGGTATTCATGGTTAACAGCTCTCACTAGTGGTTCATCTCGACTGGCTCGTCTGTGCTTGTGCATGATTTTTGTTCTGAACAGCAGATTTTCTTTGTAAGTTATTTAGTTGCACTGCCCTGCTTCTGCTGGCACTTAAAATTTACTTTGCCTTGGTGAGGAGCCTGCCAATAACAGACCTATGTAATTCAAACACTAAAAATACCTTTGTTTAAACTTTTCCTTGCCAAGTTAACTGGACTAACTTCCTGGTGTTCCTCCTTGTCAAGTATGCTTTTTCAGTTCCTGAATTAACTTCTGTCGGTCTTTTGGGTAATCTACTTAACCAAAAGTTTTGGTGGGTGAGGGATGACAACAGCAGTGTCAGTCATTTCTAGGGGGTGGAATGTCAAGCTGTCCCGTAACCCCTGAACAAAGAAACCTCAAATTCACCAGGCTGAATGAAACAGCTTGTTTAACACTTGGAAACGCAAATAATCTAACTGTTTAATAGTAGGCTAATTCCAGTTACTTGCTTTAAAAACAAAAACTACAAAAAAAACCCAAAACAAACCCAAACCTGTTCTGCTCCTTTAAACTGTTAAGCTGTATATGCTTGCTGCAGTCTGTCGCTGCCTGGATGACATCACATCACAGGACTCTGAGACCTGACAGAGTAGGGATAACAGTGGCACAGGTGGCCGGAATGCTTGGCTCAAGTCCTTTAGCTGGAAGTAATGAAGGCAGGAAAAGCTCCAGGGTTTTGTGAGGTTTTTTCAGGCTTTTTTTTTTTTTTTTGTTCTGTCCTCAGAAGGTGATCAGAAGTAGAAATGAGATGAGAGGTCAAGAATGAAAGGAAGTGGCATGGGTGGGTTTTTGAAAGAGAGAGGAGGGAAGACAAGGAGTTAAACTTCCAGTGCTGGTTTTCTTCCAGGTTATCAAAGATACTCTCTCAGGATTTCCTCGCACTGTGATTCTCCTAACAAGTTATATTTAATCTAGTAGTATGATTCATGTACACAGGGTCAATACTACTTGCCTTTCTCCCTGCCATACTTAGCTGTCCAGTTTCATAACCAAGAAAGAAATTGAGAGTAAAATTAGCTAGTGGCCCCAGTAAGAGGCGGGTGGTGCAAGACCATTAACTGATGGAATAGCGGGGCTTGTCTGTCCTTAAAATGCCACAGACTGATAAATGGATGCTGTGACCAAAAGATGTGCTCACTTAGCCTTTTTGTCTTAATTTAAATTGATGGGGATACAAATAACTAAGCTATTCTCAGTCCATATAGGCGAGGCAAAATAGCTTTATTAGCGCTCAGGGAGGCCGCTACAGAAGGCGGTCAGCTGCGTCATCTCGGATGATGTGCTCTGTCAATGGCAGTCACACACCATGCCTGGATTTTTGAAGACAACTCAATTGCCTGTAATTTCAAAGATGATATTGTCTGTTGGAAACTATTTTGTTACATTGGAGGCCTCTAGTGCATAGTCAAGCATTGTCAGGAATCAGAAATTAAGGAAGAGCTTGAGGAGAATTAAAAATAAATGTGAGGACTGTGTTTTGAAGCTGCCTTCCCAGATGACGAGATCTCAAAGGCGAGCAGCATGATATTTGTTCAATGGGGGAAGAGAAGAACCAGAATGAACACTTTAAGAGACCGTGGTAGTCCCACCCAAAAATGTGTAATTAAAAAAAAAAAAGGGAGTTGGAAGCAATTATATATAGTAATATGGAATAAATTAATAGATTTTCCTATGCTACTAAAGCATTAATAAGGCCCAGATCTTAAAGTATCACTTCATATGATTAAAATACCTTGCGGTTCTAGAACGAATAACAAACACTGACTGAGGACATAAATATTGTGCTGCAGGGCATGAGCCAGAGACTAACACACAGGCAAGAAATATTTTCAAGTACGTTATCTAACTGTAGCACTTTTTTGCCTTGTAGTTGAGGTCGTCAATTGCTGGTTACACCGACGGAGTGTAAAACACGCTGGGAGCTTGCCTGTTTTGATGTCTGGCTGCATCTTTTCTATTCTATACCTCTGCACTACTGTAGTTAAAGTTTTCATGATTTTTAGTCTAGATATTATATCTTCAAATACAAATTAATAGAATGTGGGGGTTTTTATTAAAAAGTTGGCATTTCTTCAGTGCCATTTCTGAAGTTGACCCATGGAAGGCATTGTTAATCACTTAAAAGTAAAGACAGCTCTATAGTTAGCATCCATTGAGGAAAGTACTGTTTTACATCCTCTATAAATATTTAATTACCACAGAAAATAGGATGGAACTGTTATGGTACAAGTGACTTCCTGCATCTGATTACAAAAAGGATTCTCAGTTTGAAGCCTGATCTATTTTAACAATATGAAATCTGTTGCCTGGAACAGCTTATTTCTTGGTTACAATAAAATAAAAACATTTGAGTGTTCAGAAGGTGTATGTTACAAAATTCTAGAAGAGAGTTAATGCTCTCCTTGGTTTGCAATGGTTACCTGCTATTTGCAGCACTCTTACTCAAGGTGCTTAAATTTATTTTCCTTCTTTTGGCTGCATTATTTTGCTCATATTTATTTTTTACTTGATACTCTTCTTGTTTATGGCAACTAATTTTGTGAAGTTTTAATGATAGATAGATTTTAGCACTGTGATTTTTGTTTTAAGAAGTTGGAGTCTAGTTCAGCTTAAAAAGACTATGAAAAGACTATTTATTCAGTTAGACTTCGATGTCTAAAGTTACTTGATAGCATCCTTCTAATACTCACAAAAGAGCAACAGGGCAGATGAGATTACAGTTGGAAACTCATCAAAGTAAATTGATGCCTCTCTTGGTCCTGGGCATTGCTGTTAGCTGTCTTTGGCATCAGAAGTAGGAGTAGTGCCTGGGAAAGGTGCAAGGCTCTTTCAGCTGGGACAAGCAATAAAATTAATTCTGCTGGAATGGATGAAAAAAACGATCACCCAGCAGCTAAACCTGAAGATGAACTAAGTGTAAGTAGGTGACTTAAGAAATCTTGATTTCATACGCTTCTTGACACTATTAGATCTCTTACGTTTAATACTTGAGAATTAGATCATAACATTCCAGTTGATATAACTTTCTGTTTCACGACTCAATCTGAAAATGTCAACATATGTTTATATATCTTCAGCTTTGCTAGTAACAACTATTTTCAGACAACTGAAACAATGGGAATGTCAGTGTGAAAATATGAAAAGCTTATATTGGTGTCATGGCAGCACGTTTTGCCAAAAAAAAAAATAAAAAAAAATCACATTTCTAGG
This sequence comes from Aramus guarauna, assembly GCA_013400195.1. NCBI lineage: Eukaryota > Metazoa > Chordata > Aves > Gruiformes > Aramidae > Aramus > Aramus guarauna. The sequence continues at coordinate 931,356 of VXBL01007681.1, forward strand.
CAAGAAATGCAACGTTGAAGTCGGTAAAGTGTTTTGCTTTTCCCCAAGAAAATACAGAAGGGGACTATTGCATGAGCATGAACTCATGACAAAGAAGTAATTAAATAATTTAGAGTATGGTGATAGCCAAATGGCAATTTTAACTGGAAACCAGTTCTAGAATACGAGAACTAAGTTGCAGTAGAGAGGAAAGCTGAATTAAGAGTTGTGATCCTTGTTGAGGCAGCAGCTTAACTTTGCCTTTTTTTCATACTATAAAATGTTTATGGTAAACTAATGTAACCTGGGGAAATATTTTAAATGTAGAGAATAGCGTTCAATAGTCATATAAATTTTATATATCAGAGAACTTTGTCATGCAAGCCTTGATTCATGAAATGCTTTTTTTTTTTTAAATAAGGTTATAATTGCAATAGATGTAATGTGACATGAGTTGTTTCTAGTATGTACTTGCGGTCCAGTGATGTCAATCTTGAGCAGTCTTTTACCGATCTTTGACAGGTACTTTGTATCTAATTTTTAAGAATAAATAAGTCTGGTTACATCTACAGCTACAAAAAGGAATGACATGGAAAAACTAAGTATAAAATATTCTTGGGGGAAGATTGAAAGTGGCTACTGTCCCCACTGTCCATAGTAGCCCAAATTTCAGACGTCAGAACTGAGCATTCATTGGGCGGTCTCAAGTGGTCCTATTGAATGCCTGAGTGCATAGGGAGCTTTGTGCCAGATCAGAGCTTTAAATAAATAGGCAATTTGGTTTTGATCCTTACACAGAATTGTATTCAAAGTTTTTAAAAAAAATACAGAAGACAGGCAAATTAAGTCCTCCTTGAGAACACGCAAAACAAGTGCAGTTAATTCCCCAGATAGAAGACATGAGTCTCAAAGATTCCTGTTCAGCGTTTTCACATTTTGCTTGAGGAAATTGTAAAGCCTACTACCATGTCTTATTACTCTACTCACTGTTACTTATTACTCATTTTTCTTCTCATCTTTGAGCATCCTCAGCTCTGAAGTCAAAGGTTGCCAGCCATTGTATTTGACTATAGGACTGGCAGGATATTTGTGATGATATTGCTTATGCTCTCTCTGTGGTGATACACAGACATCTCTTACTGAAGGCCTTGTTCCACCGAGTTTTAAATGCCTCTATAGAGATGGAGGTTTCCCAACCTCTCTGAGTGTAGCTCAAGTGCATGGACCTCATGGTTAAAAACCACTTTTTTTTTTTCTTCTTTTCTCTATACACCCACACATACCACCCTCCAGCTGGAATCTCCCCTGTTGCCATGTGTGACTTGTGGCTCTCTTCACTGTGCATGAGTGAGAAAAGTGTGGCTCCATCTTCTCCATAGCCCACTTGAGGTAGGGAAATCTATAATTAGATTTACTCACGCTGACTTTGCTGCCTTGTCTCCAGCTGAACAGCCCCAGGGCTCTCAACTTTCTGCTGTATATCAGATCTTCCAGCCCCTCACTTCTTGGTGGCCCTCTCCTGGAATCATTCCAGTTTATCAACATCTCTGTTATACTGATAGGCCCAAAACTGGTCTCAGTACTTCAGATGAGGCTCTACTAGTGTTGTGCAGAAAGAAACAACCACTGAGTGTGGATTATTTCACAGCACTGCTTTTGCAAATGGCTAGTAATTATGCTTGGCATTTCTTGGGCATTAAGCTCATCAGCACATAGTTTTTGTAGCCACTGTATTCAGCTTAGCACCCCACATTGATAACTCAGAGTACATCTCTTAGCTGGGTGCTTCCTGACTTCCATGGCCTTATCCCTCCTCAAGTGACATATAGTTAGTAGGAATGAAAAATTAGTCTTTTGTTTGCACAAGTTAGTCTGCAACAAGCCACTAGAGAGTGGCTTCTGAGAGGCTTCAGAGAACTAAATGATGGTAAATAGCCTGGTAGCTTGTTGCAGCCTTTCTCCTCCCTGCCTACCCCTTGTAGCTCTGCAGAGGGTAAGAGTCGTCTATCGAGCACAAGGAACAGCCAGATCCACCCAGGTCAAGGTCTGTGCTGTTGTACATGCATCTGTTCTGGCGTGGCTGTGAACTCTTTGGTGTATTCCTGTGTGGGCACTGAAAGGCATAGGTGATGGGACAGCGATGTGTCCCCAGCACAGTGAGGCTATCTGCACCTTGAGCAAATCATACACCAGTTATCGCTGGTCTTTGTCAGAGGTTCCTGACTTGCCTTGCTGAGAGATGACATACTGCAAAGTAGGTCCTAGCCCACAAGTGACACAAAATCAGCTGTGAGGTGGGGGACACCCACTTTGAAAATGCCCTTAAAATGAATTAAGCTATTCCAAAGATGAAGACCAAAACAAAAAAAAAGTTGTTTCCTTATGTTTTAGATGGTAAAGTTCAGTATTATCTTTGCATATAAGAGGTCCTGAGCCAGGTCTTTTTGTCTCAAAGTCTGTTTTGTGCTTCATCAAAGACTTTGCACTAAAACTCTTGCTGCTGACTGCTGTTTGTCAACACCTCCAGTCATGGACAACCCAAACTTCCTAACGCAGTTGCTTGAGACCTTCCCTCTTACTAGCATCAACATGTTTTTGGAATATTTTTCCTGAGTGTTCCATATTGATGTGGCAATATCATGTCATTTATGTTATACTTGTGATATAAGGAGGAAACTCAAGAATTGGGGTTTTTTTTTTAACAGTTCTAATTCTGGTTCATCTGGGTATCACAGCTATACCTGTGTTTGTACCCAGTTCACTTGGTCATTAATGCCCTGAAGTGCTCCAGGAATTTGCCAGCTAACATCAGAGATGAGACAATGAATTGACTTGAGAAAGGTTATTGAACCTCTAGCTGATCTCACAACAAAGTATCTGACTGCTATGGAGATCTCCAAGAGGGAATTTTATGAAATCCCAGAGACTTCCCCAGGCAGCTCTTGCTGTGCCTGCAGCAACTGATAGACGTTATTTGTATGCTTAAATGAGGTGATTATCATCTGCAGAGGAAAATGCCTGGGAGAGTGTCTGGTACAGACTTTCCAGAACAGACCAAACTTACAGGAAGTAGAAACTGCTCCTGCAAATGCAGAAATGGTCACATAGCTGTCTTTTGTACCTAGATAAGATGGTCAGGAGGTATTTTGAATATAACTTTAGAAAATCTGGGACTGTAGTTCAAAACAAACTGTCAAGGGGCTGGATGTCCAGGTCCCATCCCAGCAACACCTGTGCTGTGTCCTCCTGTTCACTGGAGGGAAGTTCTTGGAGGGAGCTGGACACGCAGGAGGAGACTTTCCATATCCACTGCTCCTCCTCCTGAAAGGAAGCAGAGATTTTTTTATTTTTTTTTCCTGTGGAATGAATGGGTTGAGCCCACTTGTATTAGGATAGTTCTTGTCTGAGAACAAAGTAGCTTTTTAAATTTTTTTTGGGGGGGTGGAACAGCAGTGTCATTTGACCATGAGCTGGAAGGTGTGTATATACTTGTCTCCTGGTTCCTTAGCAGGGAAATTACAAGCCATGGTATTGGAACAAGGATTGACTATCTGAACATTGTGCTAACCCTTCCCCCCCACTTCACAGAAAGGGAGGAATGAATGACTTCTGCCCCAAACTTTCATAAACGTAGCAAGGATTTGGGTCATGAGACACCTTGCTAGGTTATGTTACCAAGCTGCTGTTGAAAAGCTGCTGTTCTGCAGGACTTGTTTCTGTATACATCTCAGCTGCAGACAGTGCAAGGTGATTCAGTGTTGTCTAGCCTCTGGCCTAAAGAGGGCTAATTTACTTTGCACTAATGAGGTATGCACGAGGATATTAGCATTCGTTCCTATGGTTAATGCTGGGTAGCTGTTACATGTTGAGCTGTTAACCTAGAGTGTGTTGTGTTGTCACATCCTGATGCAATAGGGACTGACTCTATGTTGTATCAGCAAGTGCCTGGAAGAAAAGGACCTTACTTTCTTATTGGAGTTCTAAACTGCTGCTAAGTTATAGTTGTGTATATGCAGTATGAGACAAATATACGTGGGAATGTCTTCTAGTTGTTGGTCAGTCAATTGCTGTTAGAAATGTTATGCATTTTTTGTTGTCTTTCACCTTATTTTAGGTAGCCAACATCTCAGTTCAAATGGTAGCTGCAGAAGATAAGTTGGCAAAGAGGATTCTGGCAAGGAAAAAACATGGCAAATTGAAATTGAAGAAAAAAGATAAGTTGCTGTGGAATTTTCAAAACAAAATAATTCTCTTTACCCTGATTCTGTTCATTTTAGGAGTTGTAACCTGGACATTACTGTGGCTTTTCATTGGTGAGTTTCTGAAAGCTCATGCCAATTTCATACATTGTTATCCTCAATAGTGCTTTCAGTTGGGTTTAAGATGTCTCTTGTCCTGAAGGCTGTTTCTAAAATAAACATGGAGCTTATCTAAAGGGAGCCTGAAAGACTTCTGGGTGTCTTTGTTAAAACTTAACAAGTAATTAATTACAAGAGCAGGCATAGCTGCTGGCTTTAGGAAGCGTGGCTTTCTGTGCGTGTGTGTGTGTTATGCAAAACATTTTTTATGTGCTAGCTAATTGCACAGACCCAAAAGTTCCTATGAGCTTGATTCCTCAGAAATTTTGACTTCTCCTGTGCTTCTTGGCCTGCTGAAGGTCAGGTAAGTCCTTTGTGTCTCATGCAGAATAGATTTAAAGAAATTAAAGGGGAGTAAAATACAGATGTGTCTAATTGGGCAGTAAAAGCACTGTTCTCCTCTTTAGACCCCTGATGCTAATACTGCCTACGATTCCTTAGGGATGCTCCTGAATCTGGATGTTGATATTGCCTTCATTATGCTGGTTCATTTGTATGGTGGTATCTTATCTTTAGTGTAGGGAACCAGTGCTCAATTAACCTTCATATTGTGGTACCCATCTAGAAAGGTTTGGCTGTGAAAATGTAGTGTTCTTTTGGTAGCTGTTTCCACTATGAGGCCGAGTAGATTAATTTGGTTTAGAGTTTAATCAGGAAAAAATCTCACTGTTATTAAAAAAAGTTAAAAAAAAAATAATTATGGAGGCTAACTGTCGTCTCTGTTTCTCGCAGTTCAGGCAGAAAACAAAGATGCATTGTATTTTGTTGGACTGTTTCGTGTTGCCAACATAGAGTTTCTGCCAGAATATAGGCAGAAGGAGTCAAAAGAATTCCTCTCCGTGGCACAGAATGTGCAGCATGTGGTAAGATGAGTGGGCTGCTTGGCTAGCAAAAAGATTGGAGCTGTGAACTAGAGGTGTGACTTTCAGGTGCCATTGAGTCTGCTGTGAT